>JAMKCH010000402.1:0-38770 GCA_023653785.1 Ophioderma brevispina
GATATTATTTTTCAGCTTAGTGTGACTTTCACGAACACCCTGTGCTTTAATTTCATAATACAGGTATTGCGGTACAAATATACAGCATCCATAAGGATTTGATCAAACGAACGAGAATACCAATATAGCTTAACACGGGAAAATCGAGAAAAATCTAACTTTTGCAACTATGAAGTCTGCCGAACCCTCTGCTCGTGTGGCCCCATGAGAGGGGTAGAGTTACTATGGTGGTCAATGTTTTAACTGCTCTACATCCGAATTCAATATAGCTCAAATTAATTCCTTACAGTAACCCACAGGAAAAGTCAATTAATTGGGTCCCCCTGCGTTGTGGTACTAAAGGCCACTTTTTTATTCAAAAAGGTCCTGTGCAAATACCTAGTTCTTGTAAAATATTAAAAATTTTTAATTGATACTGATTCACATTGAATGCTTTTGCACTTCCGGCATCTCCTTGTTGTTAATATATGGGAGGGTACACAATTCCCTGTAGGATTTCATGGTGACAGAGACATTATACCCCTCCCTATTAAAGAGAACCAACCTATCAAAATAAAAGCATATTTTGAACAAGGATCATTAATAATTTTTGATATTTTAACAAAGAAATTTGGATATTGCAAACGTTGACCTTTCTTGAATAAACAAATGAAACCTTTGGCCTATCTTCCCAAATATCTTGGAAGGAGGTAACCACTCGCACTGTGACCCAATTGTACTTTTTTAGCCTGGTTACCTACGAGAATATTTAGCTCTATTTTTCAGTACATTTAGAGCAGAGCAGACATTCAATTTGCAAAAGTTATCTTTTGCCTGTTTTTCCAGTATTCAGATATTGGTTCTCGTCGGTTGATCAAAAACCTTCTGGGCTGCCGTCTAAACGCGCTTTTCTTTTTCAGATCTGCATAAGGATAATCATAATTTTAGTCACTTTAGATGAAAATTTATCTATTCATTAGGTTATATGAGCTCTTCTTATTACTTAAATTGATATTCATATCCTTTGTTATTCTACTGTATTTCCCTTAAGTTGCACATAAATTAATAATTCATAATCCTTGTTATCCCAACGGAATAGCCGCACAAAAGGCAACACTTAGGAGGAAACGAAATTCTCGTCGCCCTAACGTCTTAATTAGTCCCTATAACAATAGTCAGTTTCCCCAACCGACTACGTTCCAAAAGAACTATAATTCTAAAAAGATCAAACTGCATTATCTTTTAGTACCCTACTTTACCTTTAAATAAGCAGCATCAGCCTGTGATAAATGTAGTTGCTTGAAGAAAATGGAATTTTTTTTAAGTACAATGTGAATTCATGATTTATATTTTTTGACTTAGCAACAAAATTTGCAAAATGAAACAACCATCATTAAATGTCTTTTAGAATCGCAGATGTTTAGTAGTAAAAAGGCAACATTAATATATATATAATAATTAAGATAAGACAAGATGCTACTAAGAATGTATAAAATCTTGAATAAAAGCATAAACAACATGGTACATTGAAATGTTATTGTCTTTGTTTTACAGGCTTAGTTAAGTGCTTAGGTCTTGTTTTAGACACACCCAAAACTTACATGCAAGGTCAGGTGAAGTTATCTGAAATTATTTAGCTAATACCTCAATGCGCCGCAATGTGTTCACATGTAACGCCAAACGTCCTGGTCCATTCCATTAAGTTGGGGAGTCAGATGGATCTGCTTGGATGTCTCGAGCAATACATCAATGTAGTTAAAGGGACGACGAACCCTGTTCGGGCGGTATAACTCAAATGTGATGTCCGCAAACGACTGATCAAGCGACAATGACAGGACCAGCAAATACGAGCCGGCGTTGGGCAACGGAAGACGAGATAGGAGGGATATCTCCATCATCTGTGCTTTGTCTTGTGCTCACGCCCAGGATATGTTTTGTACTCGCATAGAAGCTTGGTTGTAGGTGCCATCCAGTCTGTCCTGTCGCTCTTTTCTTCATGGTCCAGGTCTATCAGATACATATAACAGGATACTCTCTCCACCGCTTGAAAGACTTACAGCTTGGTTGAATTGGAGATACCAGACTACCATAAGTGGTGTTAGTTTATGCAGGCATTCCAAGCTTGTCCTTTGTGTGACAGAACCGCTGGAAGTCTTTCTTGCTGTTGGCAACATAGGACCCCAGGACCCCCCTCTTTGCGTTGGGATCGTCTGTAGTGCAAATAGGTTGATAATTATCTTCCGTTGTCCGTAACATTCGTCTTTTCTTGGCATTTGATGTAGGCCGACTTTTTCTGCAGCATTCTCGAGTAATGTTAGTAGATCTAGTGCACCACATATCCGAAATCGGGTTTTTCTTTTTGGTTAGAGCTAGATCATCTGCATAGTAAAGGTCTGTGAAATGCCGACTTTGGTGACGTCTTGAACGCTTGTTTGATAAACAGTGTTCATTGTATAGACTTTTTAAAGAAAATGCGCAAAGTGCTTATTTAGAACTTTTTATCTTGTTTGTCCATTTTTTTAGGCTACAAATAATGGAGTCAAAATTGGGCTTGGTGCCATAGGGTTATGCAGCCAAGCGACTGTTACATATGGCACAGATGTGAAAACAAACCTTGTTTTCTCCTTTGACCTAATGAATGATGGAAACACAAAAATACATGGCATGCAGTGTACTGTACAATGTTATTTGTTTTGCAGAATGACAATCAAAAGTTTCTTACTGAATTATGTGTGTATGTGAGTCATACATACATACGAGTGAGTAAAAAAAGAAGTTTACAGGACTCTTGTGACAACATGAGTAAAGTATAGGCTATTCCATGCCAACACTCGAGATGTGCGCCGCAGCAGTCGTGGATTTTTCTTTTGTTGTGTGATGCATTAGATATTGATGAGAAATGAAAATACCTAAATTTGAGCTTCATACCGCCTTTGTTGTCCGAGGCGCGTTCGAAGTGGGGGGGGGTCACCATCGGCAGTGACGTGTGCGATGCGAAGGACAATTTTGAGAGGGCCATAAACTTGTAATGGAAACCTTCCCAACTTTTGGAAATCACTATCTGGGGATTTTTTAGTGGAGAATTCAAAATCTGCATCAAAATGTGATTAGCGTCCTTACTTTTTTTTTATTTGGGTGTAAAAAAGCAATATCTGTCATGGGACCAAGTTTGAGGGGTCAGAACTCATAAGTAACAATATTTTCATGTACCATTGTCTTGCTTATCGTGAGTCCAGTAGGACTTTCTACCAGTACAATATAAAAGCACATTAGGTAAGTACTAGTGAGTTAAAGCTTTGAAAATCTTCAATTTTCAAAGTTGTGGAGGGCTCCAGTACTAATCTGTGAACCTCTCACATGGTCTTTTGCATTGGGTGGCACTTTTGATGGTGACCCCCGAAATTTCCGATCCTCTGGGGGAGGGCGAAATGCACTATGACGCTCAAAATTCAGTGTCAACCACCAGACTTAAAGCCAAAAAAATCCATGAGTGCTGCGGTGCACATCTCGAGTGGTTGACATGTAATGGGCCAATCTATCATTGCAAAAGCAATTCTTATGGCCAAATTATAAAAAAAACATTGATATAAAGCCAACCATTTTCCTGACTTACACATCTGGGTAACTCGCATCATTTTCTATTCACTGCATCAAATGAAGTGTGGAAGGGAGGATTCAATGGTTTGCAATTTGTCAAAATGACAAAGTTTGGCTTTTTATGTCATTACAAGAACCATAATCAAAATAAACGGTAAAAGTTCATCCCACTATTTCATCAAGCAGGTGTAATTAATATTTTTATCGCAAACTGTTTCTGGAATTATGTTTGTTATAAACTGGAATACATGCAATGAGAATTATAAAAAAGTGACAAGCGGAAACCGTGCTAGAGACTCGCGAGATTCAAAATTGTCAGCCAGTTACAATTTCGCTCTTGATTAAGGATTTTGAGTATGAGAAAAAAAGTAAAACTTTCATTTGACAATGAAGGTTGCAAACCAATGGGACGGCTTTCTTTCTTGTTCACGCATTGTGATTTGGTGTAAAGGGAAAATACAAGTGCCCAGATGTATAGTTGGAAAACAGTTCGTTTTATTCGAATTAGGGCTATAAAAAAAAAAAAAAGGCGCAAAATTTTACAGAACTTTTTAGTTCAAGCCCAAGGAAAAACATAAGGCAAACCGCCACCAATCTGCACATAACAGTATTAAACTGAGGTGCATTGAAACCTAGACTGGAGATAAAGCCTCTCATACTACAGTCCGGCAGAACCTGATGAATAAAAATTGTTTATAGTTTTTTATGATGCTTGTATAGGCTGGTAGCTGGGTCTCTTTTCAGAATCGGCCGGGTGGACCTGTCCACCATTGAGGATTTTTGAGAAATTCAAGAGGCCGTTGCCAAGATGGCGGCATTACATATTTTCAGCTATTAACTCCCTTCATTATTAAACCATAATAGTAATTTTGGTGTCTGTCATATGTTTTTGGGGTCAAGTAATCTTAAGACCAGTTTCAAGACCAATGGGGTTCACATCATGATCGATCCAAGACTTGTCCATATGCCGACAATTACATATTTTCACTATCTCCCTTTATATTCAACCTCATCAATAACTTTGGTGTCCTTAGCATAGTTTGGGGATCAAGTCATACAAGACCAATTCAAGACCAAGGAGGGTTTCACATCATGATCAATCCAAGATGGCACAATATGGCCCCCAATATGGCCACCAATTACATATTTTCAGCTTTAACTAAGCTGATGATAAAATGGGTTCTAGTTAAATGTTTTTGGGCGCAACCATTCCATAGAATCAATCACAGACAATCGAGGGTCACATTCCTGCTCCATCCAAGTTGGCCGCCAATATGGCTGCCCAATTACGTATCTTTTAGCTTTAATGTTAATATATATTTAACCTAGGATGATAAAATTGGTATCTAGGTATATGTTATGGATCAACCAATCAATTACAAACTCAATCGCAAAGACCATTAAGGGCTCACATTATGATCATCCAAGTTACCCGCCAATATGGCCACCGTATGGCCGAGAACTTGTTTGTGCGATTGTGGCTGCTAGTTTATGATGTTGTTTGGTCAAGGAATGCGATGATATGAAGCTTTTCCAAGATTGATGAAGCATTGCATTGTGGTGAAAGTTAATAATTGCTATACATTATGCCTTTAAGCTAAAACCTACTCTAGTTTGCTGTGGTAATTTTGCTGTCTTATTACAGGATAAATTCAACCACCCCTCACTATTTCCGACACAAAGGTAGTCGGGATACAATACACTAGATATTAAAGAGGTCCTGGAATAAGTCTGCCAATTAACACGTCAGCCTTGACACGGACTCTTCAGCAACAGAACGCCGCGCGAAGTCTGAAAAATGCGCACAAAGACATGAAAAAAAATGCATAAAAACAGGGTTTAAAGGCTGACAATGGACCGAAAATAAAAGAAAATGACACTTGAACGAACAAACCTGAAATTAGCTGGAACCCTGAAAAGATTGAGGTGAAAGCCTTGGTGAGACATTTGAAAACTGCTTGCAAACTTTTGCTTCAAACTATGTTTTTATTCACTGTTATTAATTACGATACGATACCAATGGAAAGTTCGACGCCCTGACTGCGCAACGCATCGGGGCGATGATCTAGACACACTGACTTCTGGATCATTTTGGGTATGCTCTTTCCACGGGTTGACTCCACGGGCGGTAGAGCGAAACACCGTGAGCCCCGTCTGAGGCGGCGCAGCGGCACGGACAGGGGGGGGGGGGGAAATGGGAAAGTCGGGCTTGAATGGTAAAGTATACGGAGATAGGGTGATATGACTCCCCCGGGGAGAGGGGGAATCGCCGACATCTCCTGTACGTTCCCAGTCAAGCCTGACTTATGCACAGATTGCAACTGGTAGAGTCAACCCGGATACCAGCGTGCTCGGGCCAAAAAGGCAAGCGGATCTATGGTGATATGGTCTCGCCGGAAGAAGGTTGAACAAACCAATCATAAAATAGTTGCACTTACCGACTTCAAGCTGGTAACAAGTGTGTTGAGCAGTGGCGTAACCAGACCTTTGCAAATGGGGGGGGTGGGGATGAAGGGTGCAGCTTTTTGGGGGGGCAAATTTGGATCCTTATCCTAGACATTGTACAACAAAAGTCATTTCATTTGGGGGGTGAAGGGGGGGCAAGGATTTCTGGGGGGCTTGCGGCCCCCCCTTTTGCCCCCCCCCCGCTGGTACGCCACTTACTGAGAGTGTGGGGCGACTGGATGATGTGGAGGCTTGCTGTGGGTACGAGGAAGCGATGAAAGGGATCATAGCTGCCGTAGAACCGCTCGGGAGATAACACTTGTTGGAAACGTTGGAAGAACAAGCCCATCCAATTGCGTCCATGGTATCTTGAATAGAAGCTCCCCGGTAGGAGTCCCAAGTAGCCGCCTGAGAACTTACGTTGTGAGCTCCTATTTGCGTTCCCGTCAGACGAGCTCCCATTGCTCGCGAGGCTCTCATTGAGACGGCCATGAGCCATTTGGCTAATGTCGTCTTGGAGGGACGGTTCGAAACGGCTTATGAGTTGTGAGGAAGAGCTGTCTGAGCCCCCCCCACCATCGGCTGGGTCTTGGTGTGAAGTAAAACCTTAAGGCTCTAACTGGACACCCAAAGGTCCTTTCATCGCTGGAGCCCGAAGCTTGTCGAGGAGATCTGGGAGGGCGATCGGCAGTGAGTGAAGCTGAGTGGTGGATCTTGGCGACAAACTGGGGTCGTGGAGAAGAAAGCGTGCGCGTTCTGTTAAGGTTGAGGTGATCTTCTGCTCTAGCAAAGCAAGGATGGCTTGATGCTCTCCTGCTGATGCTGCGGCGACAATGAAGAGAGTCTCTTGGTGGTGCCCGCTAAGGGGACGCACTAGAGAAGAGGCTCCTACGGAGGGCTGTTGTAGAGATGATGGAGGACTGATGGCAGGTCCCCGCTTGGCACAGTGACTAGAGGAACCGTTCGGGCGGCGTTTGAACGCAGCATGCCCTTGATGAGATATGAAGTTAGACACGATGAGTTTGCCCGCGTGGTGCATCGCCAAATCCAAGATGGATGCCTGAGAGAGTTGCTCGCCGAGGGTCCACTTGGCGATTCCTGCACCCGTACCGGTACTTGACAAGTCGGGAATTATAAACTCTACTTGTTGTAGGTCTCCTTGCATCTCCAGGAGATGGGCAGCTTCGGAGCGCAAGGCCTGCTGCTCTGTAGGGCTTGATGAGACTAGCCATGCAGTTATGTTGATCGCTTCAGGAGTCTCCATCAGAAGGAGACCTCCAGGGTCTTGACCAGGATCCTTCCTCATAGGAGAGGTCACAGGTTGGCCTAAAGCAGAGACCGAAGCACACTGTTAAAAAGAAACCGGTAAAAAAAACAGGGATTTGACTGGCAGCTGAGGGACTCACAACGTGCAGAACGTAAAAAACCGGAGCCGTAAAAATACGAACCATGGCAGGCGACAATAAAAAAAAAAAATTAACGGGCGTGAATAATCTAAGCTTCAACGTTAATTGTTGGTTTTGGGGGCGTGTTTAAAACAATATTAAGACTTAAAAAGTTCTTACATCCTCTAAACCAAATTTTCATGTTGTAGCTATGGCATCTAAAACGTTATTACTTACAACGCGGTTAGAAAAAAAGGTTACATTTCAGGCAAACAGTTTTGAGAAAAACCCGACATAAAGCAAAGGAAAACCTGAAAAAAAAACAACAATTTAAACCAGTTGATACACTTGTTTTATATGGTAATGTACACATTCTAATGTCACTTAATTACTTACTCATATGAGTAAACTTAATACCTGTACCTTACATAGATTCTGAAACCATGGCGCTTACGATACAAGTCCTAAACTTACCCATCGTACACGACATGAATTTACTATAGCAGTCTAAATTAACATATGTAATGTGGGTGTACTACTTTTGAAAATTTAAACTAACTATAATACAAAAAGAGTTTTTAAACATTTAAACAGGATAGGGAAAAGAAGATTTGCATTTTAATGACGTACTTAGCCAATTATTTAACATATTTTATACGTATAAACGAGTTTCCATAGTTCAATTCTTACATTAAAACAAGTACGTTACAAAAGAACGTATATTACGGAAAAATATATAGCGGTCACGCGTATCAATACTACCTTTTTTTCAACTGTGTGTATTATTTTGAGCCACTGTTTATTAATTTTCTCTGCTTCGAAATTGTAATTTTATGTTAGGTCTAGGCAATAAAGCGTGAGATTATTGAATAACTGGGGTTACGTAATTTGACAGGTAAATTCTGGTAAAATTAGGAACATTTTTTAACAGTGCACATGCGGCAGAATGCATGCGGCAGGTGCTTGTCTCGCTGAGCTTGGGAGAACTCAAGGGGAACTAGGGCGATCCGTGTACGGCAAGGCCTGGCCGTATAACGGTAGTGGGGCCCCGTTGACGGGAAGGGAATATCCATTTCTCAAGTTCCCGTGAACGGTAAGGCCCGGCCGTAATAACGGTAGTGGGGCCCCGATACGATGACGTGAAGACCAATATCCGGAGGAGCCTTGGCCCACGAGTAGTATGTCGAGAGCTGGGCGGTGAGGCGGCTTGCGAACAGGTTCACGTAGGGTTGATCCAGCTGTGAAGGCCATTCTGCATATCTTGGGGGTTGAGGTGCACTACCCGACGGACCCCCGGACTCTCGAAGGTACTGCCATTCCCGGCTGTCTTCTCGACAGTGGCATCTGCCAGGGTGTCGTCTTCCCCAGGAAGGTGAACGGCCGTCAGGGTGGGTGGTCTGATGACGGAGACAACCCACCTTCCCAGGACTGTATGTAGGCAAATGGTGTGCGACTCCCGGATCCTTCCCTGGTTGTTAGTGGGAGACGACCGAAAGTTGGCGCACTGGACTAGGGCGTGACCTCCCTTGATCAGATGGAGAGTCTGTCTCGGCGCCAGATGAACTGCCACCGGTCCAACGTGGGGGGGGGAATTTTGGGTTTTGGTTTTTGTTTGAGATTGATCAACTTCCTTTTCTTGTCCAAGTCCCCGGAGGCGAGTGTCTCCCTACGTGGGCTCTCACCCGCTCCTTGATGCGTCCGTCATGAGAATGAAAGATGAGGGTATGGATGGGAATGAGTTCTCCCGGTGGGGATTATCCGGCTGAGACCACCACGCTTCGTTCTTCTGACGTGTGGGGACGTCTGGAATACTCTTGGACATTCGGTCGCGGCGAATATGGAACCGCGATAGACGTGCCGCTATACTTACTACTCGCATGCGAATTCTCAAGGTACCACCGTTATCATACTGGATGTTGAAGCCAGTAGTCTAGTCACAAAGATGTCGGTGCTTGGTTGAGTGTCATGAGGGTCCTGTCGCGCTGCGTCGTGGGGATGCGATGCGCACGGCGGCGGAAATGCTATTTCCCCGTTTGAAGATCAGCGTCGCCCTTAAAAGTCGATGCTCTGCGAGGAGTGCCGCATCTGTTCCGGGAGGAAGGCGCTGGCCAGGAGCCAGTCGCCAGGTAGACGAGGCGAAAGGGCTCTCCGCCTGGGAACTCTGCTAAAACTTACTATCCTGGTGAAAAGTGCGGAGCGCTGTTGACCAATCGAACGGAGGACTGGACTGATAGAACGAGCGGTAGATATAGAAAACCGAGCCACTTCCTGTTTAAGCCAAGAGTGTATGCTCCCCCGGCTCCGATTGAGTCCCTTGAGAACTGCTGAATAGGCTCTCCTATATACACACTTGTACACACGTGTGAACTAGCCCGCCATGTTCCGCGGAAAGCACACAATGACTCACCTAATCAGACGCAATTTGTAACAATCTATAGGCTGCTACCAAAAAACGTACAGCTTAACGGTGTTCTTTCCAAGATTGATGGAGTTGGTAAGTATATGAACACTTGTTATTTAATTCTAATGCTTTCTTTCTTCAACCATTTGCCAGTTGTTGGAATAAGGCAACAGCTTCGTTTATTGAAAATGTGATGAGGCTAGAATTAAGCCAGGATTTGAGTGAGTTAAAATTATAACGTTGCTAATAATGAGGTGGGATCATTGCATTCACAGGTATTGTGATAAATCATATTTCACATGATTCAGTGCTCAGCTGACTTGTTAAGTGGTTTTCATCAATGGATTTCTGACCCAAACAAACGATGAAACAGGTTTCCTTTGTCAGCAAGAGTACCGCTGTAACTTAATATGAATGGACAGCCACAAGTACCACTATTAACTTAATATGAAGCGTCTTCTAGCTCAATCCATAATCTTGGCGACCATATGGGCAGCCATCTTGTTTTTGCCATAACGCAGTTCCTCACTGGTTCCTTGTAACTGGATTTTTTAAAACCTAATGGTTTACTTGACAGTTAAAAACGTGTAACTGGACACCGCTGATAGAGAAGTTACATATGAACCCTGTAGGTCCATATTCGCTGCCTTATTTCTTATTTGTGGCCTATTGACAGCCATCTTGGATTGAACCAGACGTGAACCACCAATGGTCTCGCAAACGATTTCAATGGATGTTTGTCCCCAAAAAAACAATGAATTAGACACCGAAAAAGACCACAATGGGATAATAGCAGGTTTTTCAAAGCTGAAACCATGATTTGGCGGCCATCTTAAAAATGGCGGCCATCTTGGATATGATCATGATGTTAACCTTCAATGGTCTTGCATTGTCTATGGATTACTTGACCCCCAAAACATATGACTAAACACCAACTTGTTATCCTAGGTGAAATAAAAAGGGAGTTATAGCTGATACTACGTATCGGCGGCCATCTTGGACGCCATCCTGACTTTCTCAAACCCCAAAGTTTGGACAAAGTCCACCCGGCCGATTCTGAAAGAAGACAACCTCAACTATAACAAATCAAATCAAAAAACTATATACAATTTTTTATAGGTTACCCCCTGAAAAAATCTCAATTTCTCCTTCCGGACTATACGCTGGCACAAGCTTTGATCATGCCCCGATTTCATGTGCGATCTATAGAAAATCAGGGTCCCCTTTCGCAAACTAAGTCTAATCTACGGTGCATAACTATGTCGCTTGAGTGGACCGATTTATCAAAGCACTCTTACATTAGTAAGGTCCACATCCCTTGCATTCAATGGGGCTTGACCTGTTTCCCCCTACTTCGTGTAAGTAAGCATTTAAGACACTCACAACTATGCCCTTATTTTAATCCAATATCTCCATCATAATTTGCACCATTTGTTTCCCAATTCAGAGTTAATTTTTAAAATTTGACCCTGTGCAACTGAAAATACATCCCTTTTTATTTATTTGATTTTGCTGCTTTAGCCTATATCTCCAAAACTTTTCGGGCCGCAGAATTCTTTTTGAATACCTTATGATTAACATAACTTGTTTACTGTTCACATGGACTGGAATCAATTTCAAAGTTGACCCCCTGTTATTGACCTTTGACTCCCGAAAACTCAATTTCCCTACCCTACGATTACTCACTTTTTTGGTAAAGGTTGACAACCCATACCTACCAAAATCAGAAATCAGCTCTTTAACAATTTTCACAGATAAACCTTTACTTTAAGGAATCCTTGAGCAAACGCATGTGTCTTAATAATATCTGAATATACCTTCTAAATACACATGGACTTATGTTTTGAATAGCCGCAATTCACCGGTACAAAGAAATGCTTTCGTTACCTGGATCCAATGTCAGGACACCCTGTATGACTGTTTAAAAAACCGGCCTCTTTGGTGGGCCCGAGATACGTCATCCAAAGTCAAAATGGATACACCCATGACCACTACTGAATAATACTTTTATTTTTAGAGGGAAAAATAGGTTTGAGAACTGCAATTACTTCTATCCACACGGTCCCTATATGTATTTACAACAACAGGGAAATAATCCCATATGCAAATCCCGGGGGGGCCACTTGTATTCACAGGTTGATAAGATGCGTGAACAAGAAAACCGTAAAAAGTTGCTTTCTTTTTTTCCAACATGCGATGTAACGCGCGTACTAGTTTAGAGGGTCCAAAAACAGAGCAAAATATGGAAAAAAAGGTGTTTTACGTTAAACTAATTAAGTAGGGATCCAAATCATCCACCATATTTTTAAATCGGAACTTGGAAGTTAACAGCAAACAAGATAAATCAACGGGTTAATATACGATTTCAATGCACGGTTGCACTTGTTGGGGTAATCATCACATATAAAAATACTTGTTGAGGGTATGTTTTAGCTTGTTTTTTTTAGTCGGTGAAAATACGTGTTTATGGTGCATTTTGAAAGTCCTTGTTCCACGCATCATATCCTCCTGTGAATACAAGTGGCCCCCCCTGGGATGCTGATCGAATATTTAGGGTTTTGTTCCCCTTTAAAATACATAACTTCTTCTTCAAAAAAGAAGCCTAATGGACAATGCACCAAGAACATCCTGACGTCGTCGGGCCGCCTACACACACATTCATATTAGATTAACAGCAATATAATAATACAGTCATGGTCAGAACAGCCATCAAATATTACTTCGTTGTCTTTTCGTCGGTTAGCCAAAAAAAAAAAGTTTTTTCTCAGAAGACATGGTGAAAAAAAAATGCTACTGCGAAATGGCGTTTTTTTTTTTTTATAAAAATGCTAATGCAACATGCGTTTTTCTTTTTTTTTCTTTTTTTTTAATGCTTTGGTGCCCACTTTGTTCTCATTTTTCGGGCCGCTTTGCGGTCAAATTTTTCATTTTTTTTCTGAATTTTTTGTTACAAAAAATATTTAAGTGAGTAAAAACCTAAACAAAAAAGTCATGCGGTCAAAAAGTAATTTATAAAAAATAACCTATGCGCGCGGTCTTCTAGACAAACTTGTTTTTTTTTTTCTTGGCCTTATCTGCCGCTACTTTGTGAACCCGCCTTGAATCTGAGTTTGAAAGGCATGCTTAGGAGCGCATGTATAGGACATGCAGGGCTTTTCCCCCCCCCCCCCTTATATTTCGTACCAGTTCCTCCTCTTTAATTAAATTTATTTATTTTTTATTTATTTATTTATTTGTTATTTATTTATTTTTTACTATACACTTGGCTATAAGCCAGGACCAGAAGCCAAAGTGACCTAGCACTAAATTAAAGGGTTGCCCATAAAAACCACACACAATAAGAAGCAGCCCCTAACACCAAAAGTGAAAAGACATGGCGGATGAAAACTAGCAAAAAATAAATGGAACCAGACGAATAAGAAACTTAAACCTAAGAACCTACAGCTACAAGATGAGGAGGCTAACAGCAGCTTTGAAGGCTTTTAGGGTAGTTCATGTGTATAATTTTGTTTCACGATATTGTTAGTTTTCTTCTTAATAGTAACATAATAACGAATAACGTGTATAAAAGAGCCACTATACACGCCGAGATTATAATTTACATTTAATACATAGAGTAACCTGGTATTTCGGTACTCAAGGTTCACTTTTTACGATTTATTCAGTCACGCTTCGAAACAAACGCAATTATGTGGGTGAACGCACTTATGTTGGAGATGAATGTAGAGGGAGTGTATAAATCCATGAGAAACTACGATCAACAGTGAGAAAAGTCACACATGTCTAATAAAAAATCAGATCCACCCAACTCAGATTATCAACGCTTGTACTTTAATTCAATAGTGCTTATAGTGTAATTTGTAGAAAATACTTACCAAACGATAATGTATGGAGTGTGGCTGAAACTTGTTCTTGTTGGGTTCGTGGTGTTCTCTACAGTACCATGTGGGAAGGGGACGAGCTTCAGGACTTGTTTTTACTTTTTTGACTTTTGCCGGGAAAGAACTAATCTCATAAAATTCGTTTATGCACTGTTGATTCTAAGTGCGATGCTCATGTTCATAGTATAATGTAAACTCCTTGAGTTTTTTTAACTCTCTAGGCAAATGTTTACGATTGCGTCAATTAAAACCAAACACCACAACATTCGTCTGAACTCTACATTTTGTATGATATGCTTTCTTCGGCATATAACAACAAGTACCAACAGGCAAGATATGTTTACTACGTCAACATGGTGAGTTTTCTCAAGATATGGTTTTACAATTTTATTAACTTTCGCAAAAGGTTATTGTCCAGAAACATTATTTACACCAATCTTTGACAATTCACGTCATCTTCCTCCTCAATTTCTGGAATTAATCCATACATGATATGACTTTTTGTCAATTTAGAGATCAAATAATTACCTCAATTTTCCATTAATCCTCGTCTACCTGAGCCATTACAGGAAGCATGAAGCCATTGAGCGAGAAGGGAGATAAAGAACCTCCTAGTAGAAGTAGGGTCCAGAGGACTCTGAGAACCTGACTTCGAAATTCATTAGACTGACAATACATGGAACAAGGTACTGTACCCTGATCCAAGAATGGCCTCTAACTGGCTACCTAATGCATATGGCTGACAAGAAACTACAAGAATTTTTTGGTAGTTGGGAAGCATCTTCCCCCCACTGTGGACAGATTATGGACAGCTCGAATGTAGCATTATAAATTGACTTGCAAACGAACTTTGCTTCTTGATGGACTCAGCCTCATTTAGATTCGGTGCATTAATACATTGCGCTACCAACGCATGTGATTGGTTGGCCCCGAAGTTTTTTTTTCCATCATTGTGATTCATATCCCGAGGTGATCACATACGATAAATGATACAAAAGCACTGCGGAATAATTTTTAATTAGTTCGTGAAAGAAGATTTTGTAGTTGCTTATAAACCTTCTCGGGTTATTCCAATAATAAATACAAATGGGAGAAACATTTATGACAGCGCGAACTTAGCATTATAAACGGAAAAGAACATTCACAGTAATGTTTAATGGATGCATTGGTGTAACTTACTGTAACTACACAAGCCAGAAAAAACCTAAGGATGGCCATTTTTCCTAAAATTGGGCAAGCTAAATAAAGAATCAAAATTACCAGGCAAAATATTTTTTACTAAAAATCACCTACAAAATTTCTTTTTTTTTAATGGAAGTAGCAGCGATGTGGGAATTTTCCAGCTGTTTTTTTAAAGCGAACTGCAGGTATATTTAGTTTAGTAATAAACGTTTTTTAAAAACATGCCCAAATACAGCAACGAATAATCCCACAATACATTTAATACAATCAACTGTAAGTAATGTAATGCCCAGCCCATTTTAATTCCTATTAGCTCTGCGATTTTGAGAAAAATGATAAGACTATATATAAGTTTTTCTCTTATTGAAGCTCAAGCAAGAAGTTTAACAAGGCAAATCATTAAAATATGGTCGTATCCATTAAGAATAAAACTGTTAAGTGATCAAGAATTGTATTGAGCGTTTGTGACAACCATTTGTGGTGGACTCTTTCGACATTTTGAAATTTTCACTTTTGCAAACCCAAGACGTATTCCCTAACTTCCTTTCGTAAAAGTGACTACCAACCTGACGATCACTGTACGGAAAGAATTCTGGGTCATTTCCCCTAAAACAAGGCAGGGGTCCTCTTCCGTGATATTTGGTCCATTTTTTGAAAAGTGGCAAAATGCGATTAAGGGGCGTTATAGTCATGTTTGTAAATTAAAACGGAAAATTGATATTTTGTATGTGTATTTCGATATGAATATGTTGTTTAACAAATTTTTTAGTAAAATTGTTTATTTTTTTTTTTTTTTTTTTTTTTTTTTTTTTTTTTAAATAATAATGATATTTGCTGATAAAATACAACACACTCTATTTTTTGTTTACTTACTCAACCTGAGGGTGTTTTTTACTCCT
This sequence comes from Ophioderma brevispina, assembly GCA_023653785.1. Classification (NCBI taxonomy): domain Eukaryota; kingdom Metazoa; phylum Echinodermata; class Ophiuroidea; order Amphilepidida; family Ophiodermatidae; genus Ophioderma; species Ophioderma brevispina. The sequence goes on from JAMKCH010000402.1 coordinate 15,770, forward strand.
TGTGGTAGTTAAAAGGTCACAGCTCTTTTGTTGAGTAAACTCCACTCAACAAAGGGTTGAGTAGCAACGGTTTCACTCTGCCTTGTAGTAAATATTTTACTCAGTAAAAGGAGTCAATATTTGAATCAACATTTTTAGTAAAATTTTTTTTATTTTTTTTATTTTTTTTATTTTTTTTACCTTTTTTACTCCACAAGGTGATAAAACTTTACTCACCCCACCAGGAGTAATATTTTGTACGTATTTGAGTGGATGACTTGCTCAAACGTTGAGTAACATGTTTTGACTCAAGTGATGTTGAGCACACTGTTTGCCCAAACTGTTAGGCAACAATTTTTTAACTAAAATTGGACGTTGAGTAATACTTGAATGCAGGTAAAGCAAAAATGTTTATCATCAGAAAGCTACAAGCTCTCAACAGGTGAGTAAGCTGGTTGTTTCTTATACTTGAAACGTTTAATTTTTTACTTGATTTCTTAATATAACTACTCTTTCAAACATCAGCAAGGTTTTTAACGCTAACTTTGGCTATTCTCGGTCATTAGAAAATAACACAAAAGTCTAAAAACGGACATATTACCATGTTTATTGTACCTTTTTCTCTTCGGAAGTTCTGTGGTTCAAAATCACAATCCCCTGTAGACATCATGACTGTCCGTGTACCGCTGTAACCATGCACCTGTAAACTACAGATCAATAAATTTGTCAGCTACATTTGTAATTTCGCGCTGGCATGAATTCTGAATATATTTGGGATATACACACGCTCACCGCGATAACAGGAATCATAGTCCAATCGGTGAAAGGTTGCCGACTTCATAAGCTTGATATGAGAAGACAGTAGACATAAGTCCGGTTACGCCGGAAACATCACCAACTTCACATATATGAACGTTTTATTGCATCACTACAATAATTATTATTATCTGATTATACTTGTTGGTGTAAAATAGCAAGCATTGTAAGCATTCCTGCGCCACCCCACCTTGCCATCGTCCATGATTCTGTCCCTCGGCAGTGTTTTTTATGGCTGCACGTGTCTGGGGTCGTCAACGATGCTTAAGATCATAATCAACAGGGTGTAATGTCTGATCCGTCACTGCGTCCAACTACTTTGAACGCAGCGTGGATTTAGACTAAACCTGTTTAACTCAAGGCATGGCATTTCAGTTTTAACTCGTGTAAGAAGTGAAACAGAAATCTTGTAATTACTCCATGCTGCTGATTAAATCTTGACTCAACTTTTTACCTCACACGCTTTACGCCCCGCACTGAAGTAAAAATATATTTAGAGTGCAGTGAACAAGAAAGTATCTAGTTATGACCTACGATAAACTATCTTTACTTTTTGATTTATATAGGTGATATAGGTGATTGAATTCTCACAGCGGGACACCGCACCGCTTCATCGGGTCAATGGATTTATTGTAGAATCGTAGATCCTTTTTTCAATATATATATTACCGGTGGAGGATTCTCTGCAGATAGCAGGGCACGTTATATTAATCGCCTACGCATCGATTACTCGTCCCGTCCTCAGTTGTGCAGAGTCTACTGCGCTCATGCTTTGTCACAACAGAGATTTGAACAGAAGACGACACAAAGTCGAAGGCCGAAGACAATCGTTAGCCATCTCTATAATGGGAACCACCTCAATAATACTAATAATAATAAAGCCATAATAATTATGGCACAAAATAGGTCTCGTATGATAGGTATGAACATTATCACTGTCATAAGCAAACTATCAAAATTAGTTTTTTCATACAATCATAGGTTCTATTTATATGTATTCCTGTCGTCCATCGAGTTTTTTTAACTAAATAATTTTCTGCCTATTAGTGTCATATTTATGTAAAATTGATCGACGATCGCACTTTTTTCGTTACAATAAGTATTTTTCTTTAACTAGAAGTGGGATATTTTAGGGTAAGCATTCAGGGAGGCATGAATACGGTATTGATTCTTTTTGAAAAAAAAATAGAAAGAATTGGCAAATAAAATTGGTGGCCTCCAATTGGACAACAATTACATTTTACTAAACGGTATAATTAGTCTTATGGACGACTCTTTAATATGTCAAAACATGATGCCAACATCAAAAGTAAAAACCCCATCTTGTCATCTGTGCAAGTGGCACATTACTTTTGAAAGGCATCCTATTCCCCCTCCTTGGTTGCACACAATAGATTGGATAGATATTTGGTGGGGCATGTCCTGACATATGAACTTTTCATAGACCAACTTACACTTTAAAACTTTCGTGGGTTTTTATCATCTTAGTATATAATTTTGCTTGTTTGATGTAACTGTATTATGTATGGCCATTACTAAGCTACTCTCCTCTTAATGCGACATATTAGTCCACCAATCGTGTTTTCTCACCCCTTGTAATCTGTACCACAATCGTAAGATTATACATTATTTTATTTCCAATAGGTCTACCCCTTATTTTTAACTCCATAACTACCATTTTCAATCAAAACACCGGGCCACACCCTTCTTATCTTAGGCTTATCTCCCCCCAAGAATAGTTCACACACCTTCCACGCATACTAAGTGATAGCTAAGGCACCTATTAGAGCCTAGAAAGTTTATGTCACATATATTTTGGCATGGGGGGGGGGTGTTTTGCCAAAAACAGTCGTGTTCTTGTTTTTTTTCCCGTTTTTGGTTGTTAGTGTGGTCACGATGGTGTTTTTCAACTACACTTTATCCTTAACACATATAACATCAACAGACAGCCAATGCAGACAGTGAAATTCCAATCTTGGGTAACCTCTGGTTGTTGTATATGTGTGTGGTGGTGTGGCACAGGGGCTGTCCCAGACTCATTTTTTAGGGGGGTGGGGGGGTGTTGAGTCTGCGTTGCTGACAAAATCATTGGGCCGATTCAAGGGGGGGGGGTAGGAGAGGCCATCGCATCGTCAACCGACAGTAAGATTCATCTCCAGCACTGCAACAACAAACAAACAAAGTGCAGGTGAGGAGTCAAACCAGAGCCTACAATCCGCCCATCAATCATTTTTCGCGACATTAAACCCATATGCCGACAAGTCAACATTAATAATATAGTAAATAATAATAGTTCTTAGAAGGCGCAAAATCTGCAGAGAACGCAGACGGCCCATAAACAATAAACATGTACAAATCAAACAAAACAGCTATGAGCCTGGAAAGCTTGATGAAAAAGGTGAGTTTTAAGTTGACGTTTGAAGTCTGGAGCTTGGGGATACTGCGAATGCTGTTTGAAGTGAATTCCAAACAGCTGACGCAGTGAAATGAAAATGACCGTTCACCAGCTGATTTAAGGTTGACCCTGGAAGTTTCAATAACTTTACAGATGATGAACGCAGTGAACGGATGGTTGGTAATTGGAAAGCACAGATGACAAGTATAACGGCAGGTCCCTTCGAAATGCTTGAAGGCAAAAACGGCCAGTTTTAATTTTAATTGGCGAAATTCCACGGGTAGCCATGAAGCTCATAGTAAAGTGTAATTGGTCATTTTTACGTTTCTTGAGAATTAGGCCTCAAATTTTCGCGCAATGGGGGGGGTGTCACACCCCCCACACCCCCCTCTGGGGACGGCCCTGTGTGTCATGTGCGTGTGTGGGTGTGGGTGTGTGGGTGGTGTGTGTGTGCACGACTTTGGGTAGTATTGCTTAGTTGTGTGGTTTTCAACGTCTCTTGAATTCTCACTGCAACTGTTTATCGTTCTTCGTATGGGACAAAAAGTATTAAATTTAAGAAAAAGTATACACTTTAAAGCATTAATAAGGTATAGTGTAAAAAACTTGTATACGTACATTAAAATCATGCATGACCAAAACGGTTTGTCGATGACCTTGCTTGTATTCTTTTTCATTGTCTTTTGTAGAAAACAAATTAGAAGTAAAAGGGAATATGAAATGTCGAGTGTTCGATACCGTCATATTGCTTCTCACATATCTAAAGGCTGCAACTAGTCGCAAGTGCCAGCCAATCCGAAAGTCAAACAGCTCAGTTCGGTGTGACAAATCAACAACAAAAACATGGCCCCAAAAAGTACATTACAACCTTTATAATGGAACTACAGTTGTACGCCAATCATTATCCCAATGAATGAAATATTATACCTAGTCGGTAACAATTAAGTCATGAAGAAAATATTCTAGATCTCTATGGTCACGTCTAGCTTTTTATGGGAGCTCAAGGCGTGTTAATCTTTTTTAACCTAATCTCGCACTGTGAATATTTGAGATAACAAAGATGAACACAAATAACGGTCCTTATCTGAGGTTAACAAGATTTTCATCGGTATAGGGACCTTTATCGCCATATAAAGAATACTCTCCAGGCAACAGCTGAACCCAACATAACTGACTTACCTGGAGTAAACAGCTTATCTCAGAAGAAATTCAATCGGCAGATAAGGAATCTTATCTCGGATAAACCAAAGAAGCTGAACCCGAACACCAGAATCAACTATCCTCAAACTGGAGTGAACACTCCTTACCTGTCTTTAGCTTAAAAAATAATTGTCTTTATCTAGAGATAACAACGCTGAACCCCAATAAACGGTTCTCCGGATAAGGTTCTCATCTCCAGATAAAATATAGTGTTCAAGGTAGAAAACTTCATGTGATCGTAAAGTTGAGTATGGACACAATTTTTTGCTGAACATGATAGATTTCGTGTGTAGAATAAAATCTGCCGGGTGCCACCTGGGGCAACCTTTAGCAGTTTTGAGAAAATCCAAGATGGCGTCGCCATAAATGATAATTATCTCTCAACCCTATATTATCAAACGATGGAGTTACTAGATATACTATAGATCCAATGAACAGTGTATGGCACTTGCAACATTAAGTCATCTTCAAATTCAAATTGAAGCCAAATCCAATAATTTTAAAATATGCCATATACCAAATACCTACCTGCGATAAAAATATACGAGAAGTACTTAGGTTGTTGTTAGACCAATTAATGTATTCCTGATACTTTTAAAATTGTAACATTACATCAATCAATATGGCAGCCAAAACGACGGAACATCTCTTCAAAAAATACTTGGCAAAAGTTTAATAAGTATTACAGCCTTCAAATCGAACGAAATCACTGTGTCAAAATGACATTAGAAAATGAACCTTTGATCCTAACCAATATACAACATACATTTTCAATTTGTTTTTAAATGCGCCAAATCGAAATAAACTAATATGGTTCAAAGTTGTCAAATACCATAGGAATTACATTTTTCACATATATTGCAGCACTCCAATTTAATAATTGAACCCATTTTTATTTATCCGGATTACCTGCTATCACTTGGTTATGACATAGGTAAATTTCTAAATTGTTCCCTTGACAACATATGATTATACTTGAATAAATATTGACACATTTTGTCAAAGTATTTTTTGAAGATATTCACGTTTTTGGCGCCATAGTCGATTGACGGTCATGTTACAACTTAAAAGTATCAGAAAATACATATTGTGTGTAACAAACATAATCTAATACTTCATATTTTTTTTTTTAAATTATCGAAGGTATTTGAAGTAGAAGGCATATTTAAAATTATTTATTTGGCTCCATTATTGAACTTGGAGTATGACTCAATGTTCAAGTGCCCGTAAACTTGTTCATAATGGTCCTATAGTATCTATAGTATATCTAGTACTCCATAGTTTTATAATATAGGATTGAATAGATTATTATCATTTTATGGCGACGCCATCTTGGATTTCTCAAAATGCTCAAGGATGCCCAGTGGCACCCGGCCATGAATTATTATCTACCATATTCGACACACCTTATCTATCATTTCACAGAAACAATGTGTCCATACTCAATTTTTACGGTCAGGCCGTAGTTGGACCATGGCGACCTGACTATAGGATGTTGTTAACTGTCGGTAAGGGGGTCGAAAGGGTCCTTATTTCTATATAACGTCAAAGTGATACACTTGGTTTCCCTAATCTACAGTTCACACATACTTCTCTCTGGCTAAGGTACTTATCTCCAAATATAAGCATTATTTCGAGATGTAGAAGTGTGGTGCCGTCATGCACGGTTTGCGCGGTTTTTCCATTACCGTTTGGGCAATAACTCCTCCGTATTAATTTTTTTGCTGTGGGAGGTTCGCGGAGCCAACTCCTCCCTAAAGCCGAGTTTTGTTACCAGTGGTGTACACAGGCGGAGGGGGGGGCAGGTTTGCCCCCTGACGACTTTGGGCCGGGAAAAAAATGCAAAAATCATGTAAATCAGAATCAGGCCTTTTTTAGCCCTCTGACCTGGAAAAATTGCCTTTTGACCCCCCCTAAGAGTGAAATTTCCCCAACTGGGAAATTTTGCCCCTCACGAGCGGCATGCTGTTACCGCGGACAGCCACTGTTTGTTACCTTCCCATCATTAATAATGCTGTTAACCCATTGTAACACCTGATAGAGAGAAGTAATTTAGGTAAAGCGCTTTACTCAAGGGCAAAGCACGTTGGCCGCATAAGTCGCAAAGCCAAGTGTGTCACTTTTCGGAACACGCCCTTATTTTGATGGCATTTCAGATTACTGATGGAAAAGTAAATTGCCTAAATGAAAAAATATAATTCCACTTTTTTATTTTATACTACAAAATGAAGGACCCTTCCTCCGGATATTTTTTGGAGGTGTCTATCGACCAGTTAACATCCACGTCACTTCTTTTGTTGCCTGGCGAATCCATGCTGGGAATCGTTATGGCCCATATTATTAAAACTCTAACAATACAATTGCCCAGTGTGAACAGTTACAGGCCGAGCTATTTCAAGATACACCGGCCCTCACATGTTTACAAACATTTCTGTTAACGGTCTATGACCCAGTTTAACATCACTGGTCTATTAGTGACCCCCAATATACCCCAAGGATAACCTATGTGTTAAAATCACTCTAACGATTTTTATTCATGGCTAATAAAAGAAGAAAAGGTTCCCCCAAAAAATGTTTTTTACTGAAATCTTAATCTTATAATAAATGTTCTTAAAATCAATTTTAACCATTTGTGATTAATAGCTAATAACAGAGGGTCAACGTGTTAGGTTTATAGAGAATTTATTAAAGCTAAGGCTTCTTTAAACTGTGTATGAGTGATGCTATTTACTAGCAAAAATAGACATACGTCTCACAACTAAACTCGAATATAGGTTATTACAATTTAATCCGATTAATCATTTTTAATAAATTTTCCTAAAATTAATTTAACGATTAGTGTTTTATGACGCAATTAGAACACTCAACCAGGTTGTCTAAGGAGAATTGTGGGTGGCCTTTATGACTCATAAGGTATTAGTTTTCTAAGCGGAATTATTTTTTTTTTCAATAGGTCTTCAAATTGATACCCCTTACCGAGATTAGGATGTATGGCTATTGGTAAATAAATAAGAGGAACAATTACTTCGGAAACTTAGTAAACAGTATATGTGATTAAGAATCTTTCTCTACATTGCCTTGGGTCGTATTCCAAATAAGTATCAATTGGAAATTTCTTTCTCCCTTTGATTTAACCCAAGGCTTCCTGATTACATCAATCGCTCTAACCGTGGAAAGTTTCGCAACAGATTACTCTATCTAAATCCTACCGTACTCTCAAATGTTATATCTATGTATCTATGTATCTATGTCTCTATGGTCTTTATGGTATCTCCTATCTATCCTTCCTATCTATCTATCTACCTATGTCGCCGCGGTCGAAGCCAGATGATTTCCTATTCTCCAAAGCATTCTTCAAGCAATGAGTTTTGTGACCTATCATTTTGTTTCAATGCCACCATCCTGAGACAAGAAGTGCGGGGTATGGTCAGCCCTTGGTCTTCCCTGGCAACGTTTTCCTTGGTTGGGCTTCCAGAACGCAAGACGTGAGACTGGTTCATCTAGCCGTTTAGCACAAGGAGCAGCAAAATTCAGGCGCCGACCTCTTCCTATTTCAGAGACAGTTTTGGGGTAAATCCGCATATATTACATCCCTTGTAGGGTGATCTCTCCAGTTGAGGTTTTGTACCATTATTAAAAAGTCTTGGTATAAAGCATCCATCTATCTAGCCTGGCCTCAAGGTGTTCTGTTAGTGTCCCCCTTCTGCACCATACAGTAGAATACTTCATCAACAGTGCACGAAAAGAAGCTAATTTTAGCATGTTCTGGTAAGTTGAGATTTCCGAGAGTACGCAATATTGTTACAGACAGAGCTTTCCATGCAAGGTGGCTTTCCGGACTGAAAATCCTTTTATGACCTCATCCACCCAAGAACCAAGGTATTGGAAGTCCTCACCTGGTCCTATTTTGGTTTCCCTTCTATTGGGACAGAGTGACATCATCCTTGTTTACTGCCATGAATTTGTTTTAGAAGCATTCATCATAAGACCAACTGTTGCAGCAGCATTCTCAACTCTGGCCAGTAATTCTTGAGCTTGTTGTAGTGTGTCAGATAGCAAGGCAATGTCAATTTCTGCAAATTCTAGGTCAGTAAATGACTTCTGCAGGGTGCCTTCGACTTCTTCTTGGTGTTACTGTGAAGCCCAGCATGCCCTTTTCTCCTCTTGATTTGGCCATTCTCATCACATAGTCCAGCACAATGAGGAATAGATATTGTGCTAACGTATCGCCTGGAGCCTCCTGCTAAAACTCAAAGCCTCGTTTTCATCAGACCATCAGGTTGATAGAACAACCTTCTTTTTGTGTCACTGTAACCTGATGTTAAGTGCTTCAACCATGGCCTTTGGAATCCCATAGGCAGTGAGAATCGTGAGCATCTAATTACCTACCCCATCGGTGCACTGAATCAAAGCCTTCTTGAAGTCTATAAGGTTGAATGACACATCAATATTCTTGTCCTTAATTCCTTTCAATAAGTCTTCGTAAGGCCAGATGTGGGAAGTGGTTGAGCGTTCAGCGCGAATCCCATTTTTGGTGTGTCAAGCAGAGGCTCGATGTAAAGGTCGAATGCGGTTGAGATTAGTCGTTGAAGATATTTGCCTGCTATAGATGTTTAAGCTAATCCCCAAGTTTGATGCCTTGCTGAGATCATCTTTCTTGGGAATTGGTACTATTCCACTGAGGGACCATTCCTTAGGTTTTTCACCTCTAAGCAGTGTACCATTGAGGATGTCTAGAAGTATGTTGTTAAAACTACCAGATTTCCAAACTCAAGCAGTACTTTATCAGGCCAGCAGCGTTACCGCTTTGTCAATTTTGTTAGTTACGCCTCAAGCCTACTTCAATTGTGAAAGACTCAAGTTTCAATTGGCAGATGTTCTCATGATGGTTTTGATCTCATCTGGGTTGCTAGCTGAAGGTGGTGTCCTAGGAGTGTGGAAAAGTAGTCTCTCTATTCCTTATAGCGCTCTGATGGGGTGTTACCTTTAAGGCGGCCTGATCTGGAGGTTGTTCTTCAGTTATATCATTCATCGCTGCCCATGCCAACCCACTATCGACTTGCTTTGGAAGCTAAATGTTAAAAAAGAGTGAAAAACGAGGGAATCTTAATTCACCTCGAAAAAGAGTGTAAACCAGTCAAAAAGTGCATGTGTGTTATTCCTCCAAAATCACTGAATTTTACTCCAAAAAGAGTGAAAAAAGACGGAGAGTATGAAACACTCGAAAATGTGTTTAACTCTTTAAGAGTGGACATTCACTATCACTCGCTTAAAAAGTTACTGTCCGCTCCTGTTGAGTTTACATTTCAACTATTTTTACTCTTCTCGTTTAACTCGTTCTACTAAATATTCACTCCAAATCACTGACTTTCACTATCCCCAAAGAGTGAAAAAGAGTGAGAATTTCACATTTCACTATTTAATCGTTCTCGTTTTGACTCGTTCTACTAAATATTACGCCAAATCAATGAACTTCACTCCAAAAAGAGTAAAAAGAGTGAAATTTACTATTTTTTAATATTATTATAATTCTAATACCAACTGTCTAAAATTGGGGAGTTTTTTTTTATTCTTTAAAGAGTTAAATGCGAGTGACAACACATTTTAGAGTGGTGTTCACTTCACTCTTTTGGAGTGAAAGTTCTGTGATTTCTCTATTTTGGGAGTGGTTAACCATACATGCAACTATTTTGAGTGGTTTACACTCTATTTCGAGTGAATGACAGATCACTCGTTTTTCAATCTTTTTACATTTAGAGAGTAGCGAATTCCTCCTGGAAGTATTTGAATCTTGGGTTCTCAACCTATCGTGTTTATATACAGATTGCTCAATGGCAAGAACACATTTTTTTAATGTTTTTAACTAAACACTAAAACAAACGAAAAATATTTAGAAGATATTGGCTATAATTTATTCAAAATAATGCCGACCCTAAAATCATTATGGTTTACTGCAATGCCCGATGTGTAACCGATTGTACAATTTGTCTTGAAAAATAATTTAAACTCATAGTGATTTTTTTACTCAATTGCTACAGTCGATGTTTTAAGTTTCACTCTCCGGAATGCAGTGCAAACTGAAAATATGTATTGCAGTTATATTTCCAAAATTTCAACAAAACTCGTCCAGATATTTTGGGAATATCAATCTTTCGGAAGCCCCAAAAAGCAGAAACTACAATGAAAATTGTTTCTATTGGGAAAACCTCATAATGATGTCAAATGCAAAACCACATAATAAAACATTTGCCCCCAGTGCATTTGGTCCACATCGGTTTCTATATATTTGCAATTTCAAGCCAAATATATTAGTAAATCAAATAAGGGCAGTTTATTTCAAAATCTTGGATTACATAATTATCTAATAAGATTTAGAAAGGAAAACCTTAAGTTGTGCAAATGCATTCACACTCAAAGTGATTCCGTTTTGGTGTCTCCCTCCCGAAAATGTTACCATTTTTTAGGTTTTGTCATGGTTAACCCTTTGAGGTCTTCCGAGTGCCAATTGTGTAACACTATTTCAATACGGAATAAAATCGCATCTCATCATAGTGCTCAGTTCACACTCCAAGGAAAAACGTGTTACACAATTTGGCACGCGCCAGCGGTGGGTACTACAGTGTGGAGTTTTGCTCTAAAGTCAAATCCATATATGCAGTTTTTTCCCGTAAAGCGACGAAATCTTCTTAAAACCTACCAAACTAAATTTGTCGACATTGGAATTTGTCGACATTGGAACAGGAGTTTAAAACATCAAGGTTTGAATCAAAAAATATTTTAACAGAATTGCAGTGTTTTAGGACTCTTTGTTATACTATACACTGTTAAAATTCCGTAAATTAAGAAAACAGATTTTTTCGTAATTTACGAGAAAAATCTGTTTTAGAAAACAATAAAACTAAAAAAACAAAAAAACATACCAAAAATAGCTAAAAGGTTAATTTACGAAATTATTTCAACAAAATTTCTGGCAGCAATATATCCGGACTTTTTTTTTGTTACGTAATTTTAAAATTTACGGGAAAATTCTGTTAAAAATACATATTTTTTTTTTCCATAATATGAGACAAATTTCTGTAAAATTACGTCAAAGTGCCGTTAATTTACAGAAAATTTTCTGTAAAAATTTACCCTAAAAATGACTGGAAATACTGTGGCCAGAAATTTCCGTAAAAATTTCGGACATTTTTTAACAGTGTGCACGTTTTTTTACTTTTATTAGGTTGTTTTTTAGAGAGTCGATTGTAAAAATGTGTGATCGTTATTCTTTTAGGCGACACCGGCACATTTTCACAAAAATATCAAATTTCTTAAACTTGATGCAAATGATAGTTTACGCCATTGGAAGAAATAGAGAAATCTTTACCATGATTTAAAATAGCCTACCCAAAAAACAGACAAGGGGGCATTATTAAAAAAGGCTTTTAGACATCCAGAAAATTTGTAGGCTAAGTATTAAGTTTGCCGTAACATTAATTACAAAGGTGTGGATTACATTGAATATCATTTGATATTGATATTAAAACCACAAAGGTCACAGACCTACATGTTAAAAAAATTTCCGTAAATTTACGGAATTTCTGGGCAGCAGTAGTTCCAGACATTTTTAGGGTAATTACAGAAATTTCGTCATTAACGGCACTTTGACAGTAATTTTACAGAAATTGTCTCTATTACGGAAAAAAATGTGTATTTTAACAGAATTTTTAATTTCCGTAATTTAAAATACGGAACCAAAAAAAAAAAGTCCGGAAATATTGCTGCCAGAAATTTTTTGAAATCTTTCCGTTAATTAAATTTTTATTGTTTTTTGTTTTTTATTGTTATGTTTTCTCAAACAGATTTTCCGAAATTACGAAACTGTTTTCTTAATTACGGAAATTTTTAACAGTTGACGAACAGGGTGCACGTCGGTACAACTCCGGCGGGCGTGTTTTCTTGCGTTAACGCCATTTCCGTGTTGTTGCTGAATAAAGTCGCCGGAGTCATTTTAGTATAAAGTCGTTTTTGTTTACCCATAAGGGCGCTGATTTGGTCTTAATCATTTCAGGTGAGAGTTTTTCGTGTATATACCGTTCGTCCCAGAGGAAAATGATACCCATCGACATCACCGAAAAAAAAAAAGGGAGTTAGCGTAGTTGTCTCGTGAGTTCTAGGAGAAATTCCCCACTAAACACAAGGCGTGGTCCCGCTATGTGATTAAGTAGGAAAAATAGCATTTGGGGATTTGAGGGATATAAAAGTGTTACAACCTGCCAAAAAAAAAAAACAATTGAAAAAAATTTGACGGGTGAACTATTTTCAAATGAATGTGCCAGTGATCTCTTAATAACCCCGGTTTGGAATAAAATCTGATCGCGTTCCAACCATAATACAAGTGCGCAATTCTTCTCCCGTTAAATCGTGTTCTCATGAATACGCACTCCGCCTAATGGAAGGTATAAGTAGTTGACACAAAAACGGCAAACTAAAGTCATACGCACCTCAGGAAGGTCTTGCAACAATAGGAATAGACGCAACTCAGCGTGACCACTCTTTAATATCTAATTAAAACGACTAGTGCGTACTATACAACTGTCGAAGAAATAATGTTCCAACGATATGCACGGGTTGGGCTGAAAGTTGTACTTGCTTGGATTGTGGTGGTCGCTACTTCTAACGTGGTTAAAGCAGCGAACGAAGAAACATGAGGAAGACAGTCTGATTAGAAGATGCGTTGCAGAGCCAAGATGCAATTCTTGTGCCAGCAGAATGTCCAACGGGGTGATGATGATGTAGCAGCACGGTAAAGTTAGCGGCATATTAGAAATAGCACATGCGTTAATTAAGGGATATATAGAACTCTGGGGTGATTTTCTATACGATCAGGACCTACCGAGTCTACTGAGACCCATTTTGAAACTAGAATTTACGAAAATTTTAATGTCTAAGTCTAGCAACATCAATTGAAGAGTGTATGTAACAAGATGTTCCTATGTGCACATAAATAGTTCTAGGAAAATTTAAACAGTGTTAACAAAATCGCAATTGCTAAAACACTACTTCGTAATAAAGAGTTCATATAATGGTATTTATACAACATCATCTTGATATTTGCTTTAATTTTAAGCCAAAGTTAATTATAAAAATGCTAGAGTTGAGTCAGTAGGAGAAGTGTTTTTAAAATTTGAAAACCCATTTCCTTGCTACTAATTTTTGGGTGCACATAGGAACGTTCTTTTACTATGCTCTTCAATTAGAAACTAGACTTTCGTATAGTAGTTCATAAAATGCGTTGCAGGTCCAGATCGGCGATTAGACTATTCTACCTCCTCTGAGAGGAGGCACAATGTTTTGTTGTTAGTGAATAAAATCAATGCATGTTACGTGGAGGTCAGTTCATCATTTTTCGTTCGCGAAGCAATATGGATCTGGAGACATGAGGAGATTTCCAGAAGCAGCGCCCCCAATTTTTTCTCGAAACCCCCAGTTTTGTTACATATTGGACTGCTTATACCATGTCATTAGATCACCACTTATGAATAAGCAAATACGGACGCAGTCTCTATGTATAAGATATGATTTAGTAGTTCTTCTTCTGTCGTGCACGACTGAAAGTCAAACGCATGGGTTTTCTATGGGGCGATTTACGATAGCAAGGCAAGTTCAAAACAAGGTTTGCCGTTTTCTTTTGCACGTGTTTGTCCAACACCTTCGAAAAACGTTCTCGGTAGTTGGTGTCAGCAACCCGATCCAGTGAAATTTGAGAGAAATTCGTAGCCTAAACAAATCTCCTCTGTCACAATAAGTTTATTTATTCTTTTTAGTTTGGCGGCAGGGGAGGGCGGCCAGAAATCCCAATTTCAGACGTCGTCATGGTTTAACACGTACAAGCTAATCTTGACGAAAAATTCTGAATTTTTTCTTGTCCAAAACCTTTGAGTTGAAGAATCACTCTCAACGACATGGTCTGTTTTTGGTATGCTATTCTATCTGTAAAATATATCTCTATTCTTCCAATGCGTAAACCATCAATTTTGCGAGCAAGTGAAGAAATTTTATATTTTGTGAAATGTGCCAGTGGTGCCTTAATGAAGAAATAACGATCCGATCATTTTTACAATCGACGCTGCTAAAAAAAACTAAAAAAAGCAAAACAAAACAAGTCTATAGTATATAAAAAAGGTCCTAAAACACTGCAATTCTGTTTAAAACTAGTTTTTTTTTTCAAACCTTTTGATGTTTTTCAACACTACTGCAATTCGACAATCCAATGTCCACACAAATTTAGTTTTTTAGTTTTAAGAAGCTTTCGTCGCTTGACGGAAAAACCTCATATCTGGTTTTACTTTAAAGCAAAACCTCACCTTTAGTCCAAACACTGGTACTAATTTGATTCATCAACTCCAACGGTTTGGAACAAGAAAAAATCAGAATTTTTCGTCAAGATTTCGCTTTTACGTTAAAAACCAATGGCGGACGTCTTAAATTGGGATTTCTTCCCCCTCCCCTGCGCCAAACTAAAATAAATACTTAAGTGACCGGAGGGAGATTTTTTTAGGATACGATTTCTCTCAAATTTCACTGGATCGTTGTAGACACCTACCGAGAACGTTTCGAAGGTTTGTTGGACCAACACGTTCAAAAGAAAAACTGCAAACCTTGTTTTGAACTTGTCTGCTATCGTAATCGGTTCCCATAGAAAACCATGCTTTGACTTCTGTCTTGCACGACAGAAACATACTAAATCATTTCATCCTTATTACAAAGACTGCGTATTTTTTGGCTATTCACTAAGGTGTGATCTAATACTTACACTGGTAAGCATTCCAATATGTTAAAAAACGGGGGTTTCGAGAACATTGGGGAGCTTCTTTTCTTTGTTGTATTAATACGAACGATTTTTTGTATAATACGAACGAGGCACGAGGTCGTAATGTAGGTCCATCTAAGGGAACACGCCATGACCGACCCAAACATCAAAGCACGCCAAATTGGTTTGTGGTTTGCACACTCCTTATTGCTTAATTTCTTTTGACATTTTTGGTGAGATTGCTGTAATGAATGAGGGTTGGCCGCCACTGCCTGGTTTGGCGGCCTTTTGAAAGCGCCTCTAAATCATGATACCATAACTTACCATTCGTACAGTGGTCGTAGCCAGGATGTTTGTTGACGATGGATCAGGATTTGTGTAATGTACCGACAGAAAAAATTGCGGTCGCCACAATTCTCAAATATGTAGGGGGTTGCTGGATGGAAACTATACATCACACTAACAATGTATTGACCAATTTTTAAACGCTCTGCACTGTATTTATGCAGGCATCACATTCTCAGAACACATATATTTCAAAACATCACATTTATTTCATTTCCATTATCAGACAGTAGAAAAAAAAAAACACAAACAGATACATACAATGACATGGGGCAAGTGGGACGAAAGGCCAAACAAGGCCAGAAGATGAACACCCCTTATCAAATAGTGCACATAAACATGAACACTATTTATATTTGAAAAGCCACAATAACACATAGCTTTTACCAAATCAATCAATCCACCAACGCACATGCAACTGCCGGAACATTACGTCCGGGGTGACAGGCCTAGGCTACTCATTCTGATTGGGTAAGCCCCCAAAACTATCATCACTAATAACTACTACCAAATCAGCTGATAAGTCTCCCTAAAACACTATATTCCCATACTAGCCATTTTAATTAACAATTTTGGCAACCATTTTGAAAATGCCCTCTATCAAATGATCCTCGTAGCTCACAAGCATTTGATGCCCTCAAAAAACTATCATATCACTAGTAGGCTAACTACTAACAAATCAGCTTGGTATATCCCCGATGTGGGGGTTTAAGCTTCATTATGTTGTTTAGCGGTGTTAATTAAGCTAATCACTACTGATTTTGGTGTTAAACATACTAAAATGGCTGCAGACATCCTTTTGGTGGACCTTCTTTGTAGACCAAGTGATAGAGTATTGAGATGAAAACAACAAAAACAAACAATAACAATCAACTATATTTAACATCAACACGATGTTACATTACACCCCGGTAGGTTGGTCCTCGTATTGAAGCCGGTGTTATATTTTACACCAGTAAAATTCCATAACACCAGTGGTGTTGAACAGAAGCAAAATCAACACCCTGGTGTCACATAGGAATTTGTGTGCCACCATCAAATAACACCCGTCAGTTTTCCATAACCGAGTGTACCAAAAATTGATTTACATCATGGTAAATATGAGCTGCAGACATACAATCAGAAAAACAGAGCAGTTAACCACAATCAACCCCACCACGTGATTCATGACGACGATTATTATATGATCAGAAATGCAATATGGATGGGGAAAATTTATTACCAAATATGTACAACAAAAAGGTTTTATTTCCTTTTAATAAAGGATCACAAATTTAAAAATCTAAAAACAATCTCTACTATAAAACTTTAGAAATAACAGGGAAAGTAAACGTGTTAAAACATTGACCGAATAGGTAGCATTTCAATCAACATGCTAAGCTTTAAAAAAATATAGTTTCCCAATAAATGACTTATAAGTTAGTACAATGAGGCTATCAGTTGAAGGTTGTCTTGTTGTAAAATTTACCAAAAAGTTCTAAATGCCCATAATTAAACACGGAGGCCTTTAAAACTCAGGATCAATGTGAGCATTGATATACATAAAAGGAAAATTAACAAGTGGAAGTGATAATATAATGAAAAGTGAAAAAGTCCATCTGATAAGCTGAGTAAAACGGAGAATGAACGTTACAACGTTCATGCAATATGAAATCCTAAGCAACTTAAACAGATGACGATTAGCTTTAAAGAGATTGGTATTTGAAAAATGTACATTCTAAATTGACAATTCAAATAATCATGTGAATGAAATAATGCGGTTAAAGACAAAATGTTTTGTGTGTTCGAAAAAGTTTGAAAACACATTTAAAATTGGTCCAGCCGTTGGATCGTGGAATCAAAATGTGCACTAAATTGGCCAAATTAAAATAGTGTGTATTAATCAATGTGGTCACCGACACATTTGGAGACGTTTTTGACAAAACTTAAGGAACCAATTTATGGGCTATAAGAAACATATGTCTTTCATCTGATATGGAAAGTCTCAAGAACAAAAAAAAATGTTGAGGAGTACAAATGAGTGACGAGGTCATATATCGGGCTCAGCCCCCTTTAAGCTAATTTTGTTTTCATGTACAGTACTGTAACATGACGAATTAAATTTGCCGAAAAAAATAGGCGTGTCCTGAAGATATGAATTTCAAAAAATTTGTTTTGACTCGTTACCAAAATAGATATAATAAGGAATGTCATTTTACTGATTTTGTCATTGTAGTTCTTTAAACGAACCAGATATGTAGGTCTATAGCGTAACGTAATTGAATGCATTATAACCAATTAGAATAAAAATCGACGAAATGAAAATGCAGGCCCTACATTGTTTCGCACGTTGGTTTTACGTTTAGCGAAAAATGTTGATGATTTTCGAAAATTAATGCGAAATAGTGAAAATTGGAAAGCATTAAAGACGAACTTGCAATTAACATAAGCTAAATGTTATGCTGTACACCAAAATTACTTGACGAAAAAATGGAATAGAGCGCTCATAATACGAAATTGTACTTAGGATTGGGACCAGATAACCCAAAAACGTGCGAAATTGATTACCAAATTATTTGTTTGGTTGACAAAAGTTAAGAATTGGCCGGAAACCATAATTAAATGTAAAAATAACAAGGAAAGTAAAAGTGTCCAAATATGATCGAAATGTATCCCTTTTAATTTTCAGCTATTGCTAAGCTTCAAAAAATAGTTTTCCTATAAATGACTTATCGTTTTAGTTACAATGAGATGTTTTCAGTTGAAGGTTGTCTTAATTGGGTATTTACCAAAAAAGTCGATGTTGTTAAAAATAGTCTCAAATTGCTCAGGCATCACAATAAATAAGAATTAATGTATACTAAAGAGTTTTGAAAGTCAGACTTTTGGCTTGTAAACCTCCCATATCATAGACCCCATACAGCCAGGTCCATATTTTGCATTAAAGTAATAACAAAATATCATAGACAATGTATATAGATGTTCTTATGTTCTATTATATCTACAACTAGACGAACATTTAGAACACCATTTTTAAAACAATCAAAGGATTCAACATTTTACTCCCATTGAGACCTTGAAGATATTTTGCCTTGTAAACTAGTGAACTATATACAAAACCGCAGATAAGGAACTGACTTGTTTTTAAATTTAAAACGTGATGAAAAGGTTGGTGTACTTTATTACATATTTCTGGCTCTTTTCATATTTTGACCCGTGTGGCAATCTTCCCCCCCTCCACTGCTTTCCAGTTGTAGATATTCTTAGGCTTTCAGAAAATCCAAGTTTGTACTAAAAAGTAGGAATATCGGATTTCATATCGTTTTCGGCTCCAAATGATGACAAAAAGGACTAGATGTAAAAGCCAACTATTTTAGCAAATATGGTCAAAAAAGTAATTTTAAACATTGATAATAAGGCCTAATTTGGTGTAGACACGACCAGTATATTTCTACTTAATGAGCCATCAAACACAAACGTTAAATTAATAAAGGAAAAAAAGTTCTAATTAATGAGTTTTAATGAGTTAATGGTTAAAAGGTCCCGATTTCCCTTAGAAGCCTAGTATATTCAATTTTGATGCGTCCAACAAAACACAAATAGTTCTAAGTGATTTATAAAAGTTATAATTATGACTGATTAAAAAGTCTCAGTCAATGCCATCCAAATAATGTCAAACATTTCCAGCTATCTAGGAAAATTAATAAAAAAAATTGTAAGAAATAGGTATGTCATCCAACAAGTATGTCCGTAAAGTATGTCAGCCAAATGTGTCACCTTCGAAAGACCTATTTTGATGGTATGTAAGGAATACTGAGGGAAGAGTAAATGTTTTTTTTAGTTTTGGTGTGTGTGTTTGTTTTGGATAGACAAAATAATGATGAACCCGATTTTTACAAATTTTATAATATCCTCTTTTTTATTCCATATTTTATATGTATAATATTTTCTATTTTTATTTGGCACTACAAAAATGAAGGACAAAAGTGCTTGTCAGAAAGTTCTAGGAAAGGAGTGTTTTTTAGGTATCCATAGTGCACCTCATTTTACACCAAGAGATACACCAATATGTTAAAATCTATTTCACAATTTTGTGATTACATGGTCTAATCAAAAAAGAAAAAGGTGCCAGCTTTAAGAAAATCTTTAATCTTTTAATAAATCGTCTAAAATTTCAATTTAACCATTTGTGATTTATAGCTAATACAGAGTCCAAAACGGTTGGTTCTAAAGAAATTGAATAAAGCTTCTGTTAACGGTGTACGAGTGGGGGGCCATTTATAGGTAATACGTCTCAAAACTCGAATATAGGTATTACATTTTATCAACGATTAATCATTTTAAATAGATCTTCTTAAAATTATTGAGTTGTTTAGGGACTAGTAGCCAGCGTACCAGGTGTCTATGGAGAATGTGCATTTTATGGACTCATAAAGGTGGACAAGGTATTAGCTTTCTAGCGAAAGTAGGTGTTTTTATTAAGAACTCTTCAAAATTATAACCCCTTGCTGATTTGGGGTTGGGTATTGGTAAATAAATAAGGAACATTCATTTCGGAAACTTAGTAAACAGTCGCCATAAATGATAATTATATAGTCACACTATATTATCAAATTCTGGAGTTACTAGATATATTATAGGATCCAATGAAGAAGTGTATGGCACTTGTACACATTAAGTATACTTCAAAATAAAAATGGCAAGACAAAATCCCATAATTTTAAAATCGGCCTATAACAGCAAACACCTGCGATAACAAATAGACATGAAGTACCAGTAGGTTTGGTGATTGAAACAATAAATTAAAAATGTATTTCTGATACTTTTAAAATTGTAACATGACGTCAAAAACAATATGGCAGCCCAAAAACCCGTAAACATCTTAGAGACACTCGGTTTCTTACAGTCACCGGCTAGATGAAGCGAAATGTTTGTAATTTTAAAAGAGCTGTACACTATCTCCGGGTATGCGAGATAAAATCTGATATGTCAGGTCATATTTCGTATGATCTACAAGTGGGTATGGTAGGAAGCTAAAAGTCTCAGGACCTACCACTGATCCCTGTGGTAGGCCAAAAGTCAATGTTGTGTCTTAGATAGGTCGCCATCAATACAAAATTCTAGATGTTACGTCTCGACGGTAGGAGAGTATCCAGGATCTGGAGGCTCATTATGCAGAAGGAGTTTGGTCATTCTGCATGTAAGACTCCCGGAATTAGCCTAGCATGAAATCTGCTATAAAAGGATCAAAGGATAACTAGGATTTACAGCTTTATTCCGTAAAGAGTCTTACTCTTGTCTTACTCATGAATATCTTACACCAAGGACACACCAGGATTCTGCAAGCCTTTCATCAAATATGTCAAAATCAATAGGTCAAAGGCTGCACTCCAATCAGGTAACGCAAGATATACAGCTGTTTTGTGTCAAGTGCAACAATGATATCATTTTTCACCTTAAGAAGAGCAGTTTCAGTTTCCAGAGTAGGATTGTAAGGAAGATGGTATAGGTTCAACAGATTATTTCAGAATGGAGAGAAGAGTGAGACATTTTTCCCTAATATTTGAAATTATGGAAAAATGCGATACTGTTACGGTGATAAAGCGCTACATGTTCATAAAAAACATATTATTATTATTAAGGATATTTTCCAGAGCACAACCTGCGATCAATGTGAAACCATGCCAATGAGAAGAAGCGACAGTACCCAGCGGGAAGGGCAAGAAGGGTCCGCAGCAGCGGCAAGTGCCGGTGGAAATCCTGGAGGTGAGGGTTGATAGAGGTCAATAGTCTTACGCCAAAAATCAGAAGATGGGGAGAGCTTGAAAGTCACAAAACATTAGATCAATAATAATGAAGTGCCCACGGTGATACCATGGCAACTGAAACTAGGTCTGTGGTAAGGCCGCGGCCATATCAATTCGGCCTTTGCAGTTTTACGCGATCCACTAGGTTCTCACGTTCCACATTCCCGAAAGATTTTTTAACGTGCTTTATCACGTCGAATCGAACCCGGTGATATTAGAGGCGTCAGCCCAGAAGGTTTTGGTTAGACGAACGAGATACCAATATATGAACACGGGAAAATTCAGAGAAAAATATAACTTTTGCAAATTGAAAGCTGCGGGGACCCGATGTTTCGTGTAGCCCAGGAGAGGGGTAAAGTTACTATGGGGGTCAAATGTTTGAATGCCTCTAAATCTCAAGTAAGATAGCTCAAATATTGGTTTTCCCTTAGGTAAGCAGGAGAAAAAAGTCAATTGGTCCCACGCGTGTGGTGGCTTCTTTCCAAGATATGGGAAAATAGGCTAAAGGTACTTTGGTTTCAAGAACGGTCACCCGTTGCATTACCAGATTTGTTTGTAAAAATATTTTTTTTTAAATGTTTAATGATACTTGAATCCAATATGAAATGCTTTTGCACTTTCGGCATCCCTTGTTGTTATAATGGAAGGGGTAAAAATTCCCTGTAGGACTATGGGGATGGGGACATTATAACCCTCCCTATGAAAGGAACCAACCCATGCAAAAGAAAAGCATATTTGATCAGTATCATGAAATATGTTTTTTAATATTTTTACAAAGACATCTTTGTAATACAATTGTTGACCTTTCATGAATAAACAAATGAACCTTTAGCCTATTTCCCCAAATATCTTGGAAAGGAAGCACCACATACATGTGACCCAATTGACTCTTTTTTACGCTGGAACCTAAAGAATAAATTTGAGCTATAGTTATTATATATTAGCAGTTCAAATAGTTGACCCACAATAGTAACTTTTACCCTCTCCTGGGGCTACACGCAACAACGGGTTCTTCCGCCAGGACTGTAATATCTTAAAAGTTATATTTCTTATCTGAATTTTCCCGTCGTATTCAGATATTGGTATCTCGTTCAGTCTAACCCAAAACCTTCTGGGCTGACGGTCTATATGCACACTGTTGCTCATAAGTTGAAATAAAATATTTTACCACTTTTCCATGGAATGGGGTTCTTACAGTGCGAGTATTTATGATATCTAGGGTGTAATCGCCAGGACTACATGATGATCTTCGAAACATATCACCATGAACAAGCTCCCACAATAACCATTACAACTGTGTCCTAGCCCAAAAGATAAAAGGGGTATTTGAACAGCAGATTTAAGGATTTTGTTCTTGTTACATCAGTCAGTTTTACGAATAATAATTTTGGGGTGATTCATGATCGCCATTGTTCAATAGTACAGTTTTAAAACTCAATCATGTTAATATACTCGTTATGTAATATCCACCTATTCGCATTGAGGCGTTCAAATAGAAATACGTTTTAAGATTGGGTCTGAAAAAAATATTCCGACTTTATGAACAAAGTGCACCAGTTATTGTAAGTGGAAGAATGGGGAGTTCATCAATCCTCACAATAGTGTAAATATTTTTATAAAAAAAATATTTATTTGATTGAAGCATTTCAGATAAATTTGCAACACTTAAATGTAATTATCGGGATACG
>JAMKCH010000403.1:0-121572 GCA_023653785.1 Ophioderma brevispina
CCCACGATGTTTCCTCATCCAATGAGGTCAGGAGCCAAGATGATTTACATCCTTTCAAGTACTAGTGATGAAGTGTCGGTTATTCATTTTTTTTTCTTTGCCGTTAACACTTTAGGGAAAATGGAGGTGCCATCGCCTTTATCTGCCATAGTGTTTTGTTTTACCAAATTAATGGGTGCACAGATTCAACACTTCATTATTAAATCAAATTAAAGGATGGTTGCAGGTGGCCTTTTGTCCAGTCAGTTTCGGGACCACCTATCCACTCTAGTTGTTGAATAGCGTAAATACAGGTTGTGGCGCGGAATTTTGCCTGGACGGATTACATTTTCATACTGCATGATCAATAGGGTTTTCCATCCTATATGTAGTCCTATCCGCTCTGTACTGCGAGTTCCATTTTTTTCGTCACATTTGCCTAGCAGCGTGGCCTACGCAATTAAGAGCCTTTTTTATATTCATTTTTCGAAGTGTGCCAATACACAAATTCCCATTGGGTGCATGTGAGTAAAAAAAGTTTCTCACTTTTGTGATGTGTCAGCTATTCAATTTGTGCGCATAGCTTAGGCAATGAGGCAACCCTTCATCGACTTTGGCGTGCGTCTAAAGGTGAAATTAAACAATTGTGCAGATGTTCATCGTCAGCTTTCATTCATATATTAGCTCCGTCCTTTATTAATCCCGGATGAATGTTTGGGGTGTAGAATATTATAATAGGGCTGTTTGATATTAGAGTTGTTTCTGTGCGCATGGCTACAGCGCATAGCTCTGTAGCCATGGCCCGTATGTTCAAAGGTATATGGTTTTGATAGTAGATTACTTTTGCAGGTGATGTTTCTGGAGTTTTGAGATATGCACAGGTAATTTAGACAGAAGCATGATTGATGTGACCTTTTAATAGCAGTGACGATGAAAACAGTGGCAACGGACGTGGGCTGGGGCCGAACTGTTGAGTATTTTAAGCACAACTTACAAATTGTAACTGCTTATTCCCCTGCGTAGGCCGATTATGCATGCGCTGTAGTGTCTTAAGGGCTTACTTACTGAGTAAGGGGGTAAACAAGGTCAAGCCCCATTGAATGCAATGGACGTTGACCTTTGTTGCCCCCTACATTGGGAACTAAGCTTTAAAGACAGTCAAAACTGTTCCTTATTTTTATCCTATGAGCTCTCCATCTAGCATTTTTGCAACATTTGTTATCCAAAGTCGGAGTAAATTTAACATTTTTGACCCTGTACAACTGAAATATGCACCGTTTTTTTATTGATTTTTGTGCTGTTTTTAGCCTATAACTCTCCAACACTTTTTCGGCCGCAGATAGTACGAAATTATTTTACCTTTTTGGAATCCTTATGATTAACCTATAACTTGGTAATACTTTCACAGGATTGGATCAATTTCCAAATTTGACCCCCTGTTATTGACCTTTGACCTTTCTCGAAAAACCAATTCCCCACCCCCTACGATGACTCACTTTTTTTTTGGTAAATGTGACGACCTTACCTACCTAAAATCAGTTGGACTGCGGCTTGTCTTAATTTTTTCCACAGAGTTTGCTAAGAATATGCTTACTTTTGGGTTACTACCAACTACAATTCCAACCTACACAACAGCAAATTCAAAACGGCAACAGCTTCCGGGTGCTAGTCTGTCTTTTTCAAAGACGTTAACGGTAGGAGGGCGCCTCGTACTCAAAGTCGCATATCGGACGTTACACACAGACTTGACTAAAATACAGGGCCTGGTCACGAATATTTAATCTAAATGACCGTTATTGGGTACATTTACAAACTATTTTTGCAGTCGGGGTTATCCACTAACCCCGACGGATTTTGAAGTCAATATTTTTTTCTTAATTATCAATATCTAAGATCTTTTGAGCAAAGGTTTAAGAGATTAATTTTTTTTAATGATCACTGGGACCGAGACGCCATGCAAATGCACTTACAATTCCCCCCAATTAAACCGTTTTGGAAATCCCCGATCCCAAATCGAGCAGATCTTGTCCTAACCCCCCTGTTTACTACAGAACCACATGTAAAGTCTCACATCTTGATCGATTAACGAATGTGACCACGGAGATACAGAATGCTTGCTGCTTTTGCAGTATTGTAGTTATAACGGTCAAACAAGAATAGGGGCAAAATGGTTGGTGTCACGTGTCAGGTACCCGGTCACGTGTCAGGTATCCATATCAGTTTGCTCTTCTGGGCGACCGATATATATAAATCCGACTATTTTAAATCAATGTCGGTACATGACCCTCTGCCCCAAGTGCTATAAATTTTTTTTCCAAAAGACACCGTTTCTTATGTCTAAACAGACAAAGTTAAACCTTTTTTTCCCTACTGATTCAAAAACCGACGTACGATGACGAAATCGGTTGTTTTTTTTTTCCAATGTAGGATACGTACGACGTCATTTTTACCTGAATGGGTTCCCCCGTGAGTCATCAAATCTTTATTTTTTCCAAAAATTGGCTGTTATTTATTATTCCCATAAAAAAATTTCCTTTTTAAGATTCAACATCTTGTATATTGTCTTTAATAATTAATATTCAATTGTCCCCGCATGAATGTGAAAAAATGGGTCCATAAGTCTACTACAAACTGAAAACATTGTCAGCCGGCTAAATACCCTTTAATACCGTGGACTGAATTATCAGAGGATCCCCTTTTAAGTTATGTAGAAGAGCAGGCATTACAGCACCTTGCGCGCGGCTGCGGGGGTTTGCGTCCAGTAAGCCTTTGTCCTTCTTCCTTGCAAAATCAAAGTAGGGTGCATTTTAAATTTGGTGCTTCGACTTTTTGGGTCTTCCTATGTAAAATATTGAGGATTTGTCTTTCGAAATGCGTAGTTAGCTCAACTACAAATCCCAGGTTGTAAATCAATCTTGTCATGTTTGAAAGAAAGAAAATCCAATTTTTGTAAGTTTTTAAATACTAGCTCCAATCTTATGTAAGGCCTTGTGTGGCTAAACTTCTTGTTTGTAGTTATTTCAATTACAATGAGATCATACGTAAATCCCTTTGGTCATTATAAATTGTTTTGTTTTCTTGGAAGTTGTTATGCCCTCATGCCTGCGAAATTCCTCATACAGTTATAATTTGTAAGTTTCTATGCTACTAAAACAACAATTAATTTGTGGATTAAGGTATTTGGCTATTTATTCGAGCTTGATTTCATTTACGATTGGTTGGGTTTAAATTGGGTCAAGTTTTGTTTTTATTTTTTCCCCTAAAGGTTGATGTTATCTATTGATTACGGTGCTATGTTCTTTTAATTTTATAATATTCATCTTGTTTTAAGACTCAAATACTAATTTAGTGTACACTATTTTTCAATTTTGCTTGTCATTGTCAGGTTACTAGCTAATTCGCGCTGGTTCATCTTTTGTTTTACACGGCGTTTAGGTTGCATTTTGAAGGCGGCACCATTAGGGTCTTACAGGTGACAGGCCCAATTGAGGAATAGTGTTATTATTTTTTCTCCATTTTATTTCAGACAGAACGAATGCGTCGTGGCTATTGGGAGATAGTATCATATTGTGTTTTCAGCAGGCAACAGACGCTCAGTTTGCATGGTGGTAGAACAAGTTATGGCGTGGTTTACTTGGGGTAAAATGTTAAACTTAAGGATAAGGTTAGGGAGTTCAATGTATAATCCGCAGTTTCCATCAAATTCATAAGTCATTTTTGGAACCATTTGGCATCTTTAATGCAAAAAAAGGAAGGATATTATAGAGGATGCGTGGCAGTCAATAGCCATTGGTCAATTCTTCTGATGAGACTGGATAACAACTTTGAGGAAAGAAGTGCGGGAATATGGTGTAATATAACTTCAAGTATCATGTAGAGTCAATACTCTTCACTCATTCACTTCTCTTTATCAGAGTAATATGAGGCAGTGTACACGCTGTTGGACCAACTGGCATTCTGTCCTTTCTAATTTTAGGGCATTTATAAAACAATGGGCGCCACATTTTGACAACTGGTATAGAGTAGGGCATGCCAGACCTACTTACCTTTGCTCTGGCACGATTCAAAAAATCGTTGGCGGAATTCTTGCATATAGCCCTACAAGTCAGAATTTGCATGTTATAACGCCCTCTTTTGCTTATTTCCCATAGAAAGGCGTATAAACTAATTTTGATGGAATTGTAATTTGCCCGCCCATGGATTGTTTCATCATTCCCCACACATGGCATAAATACAAACACATCTTAGTTTTTCAAAGTGGTCGCCGTTTGATATTTTTTTATTTATTATATCGTTTTGGTCGAATAATATATGAGACTCTTCAAAAAACAGCTGGTGAATAAAGGGATAACGCTTATAAGCTTAGGTAACTCAATGTAATTCACTCGTCATCAGTCGATATTTTGCAACATTCATGTAGGTGTAGTGCTTTGGCTTATTCTTTCAGTTGCACTCCTCAAAAAAATATTACTATAATAAAACACACAATCAATAAAATGTGGGCTGCTCATTTTCAGAGGTGCTCTGTTTGTTTAAACGCCTTTATGTTTTTTATTTTACGTAAACTAACTCACTCAATTTTGCAACTTTCATGTAGATATAGAGCTTGCTTTATATTATTATATCTTTTGATTTATAAGCTCACTCAACTCCGATATTCTAAGTTACAGAACTGATAACATTTAATTTTGATCGGTTTAACCTCTCATGCACGTCCCTTGTAGGATGCTCACGTACCTCGTGTGAGTCCCAACTGGCTACAATAACATTTTATTTTAAATCTGATAACTCTCCAGGAACTTCCCCCTGTTCGAGGCTTCCGAACCTTTTGTGATCCAAGCTGGCTACAACAAATATTTAATAATAATAATAATGTATATTTCGCGATGTGTAAGGCTTCAGCTTTAGCTATTTGCCTAATGCTTAGGTAGCTCGCCCTTGTCAATATGCTTAATTCTCCATGCTTTTAGTCAATCTTGCTTATTTTGCTTAATGCTTAGGTAGCACTCGCCTTTATAAGAGCGTAATTACTGCTTTATCATGCTTGCTTATTTGTTTGGCTAATTTTAGGCAGGTTCCCCTAAAGTAGTGGGAAACTCTGTCCATTATTACGTTTGCTTTTTGTTAATTTGCTTACCTCAATTCTTAGGACGCTCCTTATGAACTCGGTCTCGTGAGTCACCAGCCGCGAGGCCTATGATAGATTTTTGTAATGTTTGCTTATCTTGCTATATATATAGGCCTATATAGCTTTGCTGCTTTGGCCGAAGCCTTAGACGTTTGAAATTAATGAAATAAACTGACATACGCGTACATGTACTAGATTCTAATATGCGCAATAAATTTTTGATCCTTGATGGCTGACAACATGTAATTCAAAAGGTTGTGCTGCATGTTTATTTCCTGTGGAAGGGTAACCGTTTCCGAAATGCGAAGTCAATGAGGGAACAAATTTACCTAACAGGAATTGTTTTTGGTTCTTTCATTATTTAATTACGCCGTAGTGGCACGTGTTTTGCTTAGTCTCAGTTAAAGGTGTCGTGCCATGTCGACTTTATTTCTGTGCCGGACACACGTCGCAACGCCTATAGGTCATTATTCAGCGTTTCTGCTTATGGTAGCACGGGTTGTGGCCAATCACAACCTTTGCTTTGCACCGCTGGTTTTTGTCCCAATGACAAGTTCGCCACCTTTTGTCGCTTTTTATTTGGATTATCATTTCACTTCACATCACTGTCAGCCTTCGACCGGCGAGGATCAAAATTTCTTTGCCCACCACCTCTCCGCCAAAATAAATGGTGCTAGTCGAGAGTGTGTGTTAATTTAGTATCTCGATGGGAGGATATTGTAGTGTGCGAGTGTGATTTGTAAACAATAAATTAAAAATTTGAATTGAAGTTTTATTGATTTTTTAGTTTTTTTGTTTTTTTTAATATATTATATTCTTATATAATTATTTGATTTAGAAGCTCAACTTCAATTTTTAATTTACAGACTGATACCATTTACTTTTGATCGTAACTCTCTCAGGCACTTCCCTTGTGAGGAGACTCACGTACCTCGTGTGAGTCCAAGCTGGCTCAAAACATGTTTTTAATAATCTGATAACTCTCACAGGAACTTCCCTGTGCGGAGGCTTCGACCTTTTGTGAGTCCAGCTGCTACAAACACATATTCATAATAATAATAATAATGTATATTTAGCGATGTTAGGCTTCAGCTTTTAGCTTATTTTTCTTAATGCTTAGGTAGCTCGCTTTTTCCCATTCGTAAGTCACACATGCTTTTATTCATTGCTTCTTGTTTGTTTTGCCTAATTTTAGTCCAGTTCCCTAAAATGAGTGGGAAGCTCTTCCCATAGTTAACTTTTTGCTTTTGCTTAATTATTTGCTTACCTCAATTCTTCGGACGCTCCTTAAGACTCAGTCTGCGTAAGTCACCAGCCGCGAGGCCTATGATAGATTTTTATGTTGCTTATACTTGCTATATATATATAGGCCTATATAGCTTTGCTGCTTTGCCGAAGCCTTAGACGTTATGAAATTATGAAATAAATGATCATTACAGTACATGTACTAGATTTAATGCGCAATAAATTTTTGATCCTTGATGGCTGACAACATGGCAATTAAAAAGTTGTGCTGCATGTTTATTTCCTGTGTAAGGGTAATAAACCAATTTATTGATTTTCTCCTAGAGCAGTCAGCACTTATAAACGGTTGAAAAAACATTGTGTGCACTTACCTGACGTTTCAAATCTTTGCTCTTCAGTTTCCGATTCATCGGAGGCCATATCCTCGCAATAATCTGAATCACTGTATGGTAAGAAATAATTAGGAAACATGGTTCATCTGCAAAAGACAGTTTATTCACTCCTTCAAATTTATTTATTAAAAACAGATTGGGGTTTCCCAACTAGCTAAAAAGCTTTGAGCTTGAGTTAGTACAGCACTCGTGAGGGTAGCGCTATTTTGCATATTTATATATTTTATTTGCATTCATGTTCCAGTTGTGGCGACACGATTTTCTGATTCAGAGATTTTCAGTTTCAATTTACACCAGCACCTATGACAAATAAACAAAATAAGAACTTGGAAATCAGTTAATTTGTCATTTTATTAATAATACTTGTATAGATATAGTTTCGCATATATGCACCTCACTTACAGGGCTCAATTTGAATAAAATAACTTAATTCAAATTCGTCACTGCAAATCATCATCGCATTAAGTTGGTTCAATAAGGTAGTTCTATATGTGGGTTCATCGGCAGACTCTCATAGTGCTAGACCTTTTCGAACATGCTTTTACGCAACGCATATGTTCAATCATCCAGTGCGCATCTGAAGCCTGTTCGAAAGCCTAACGTCGACAGACGTCTGCCATTAAGTACAACCAGAATTTCAGTTCAAATACGTAAAGTAGTATACACAGCCCGACTTTGGCAAAAAAAAAAAAAAAAAACCTATGCAGCTTCCCCTTTGTCATGCTACTTCAGGATGTGCGACATGTGATTTTTCCGGCAATGGAAAGTCCAACTATTTACGTTTATACCCGCTAGTTTCTTGTTAAGCCAAGTTTGTGCGGAAACACTTGAGCTTATTTGAACATAACGACTACTACTTTTGTATTAAATTTTAACTTTATAACATGAGCTGCAGTTGCACACTCAGTCGGCTTCACCTTTTTCAAGTCAGCTGTCATTTCATACTTTTAATAAGTGATTTTTTCTCCATAGTCCACTCGTGGAACTTCACACCGATCCGTAATCTAGAAATCATTTTCGACGCCGCCGTGTTCATTAAGAAAAGACAAAAGCGCCATCACTGGTCACATGTACATATGTTTTGGTTTCATATCTTTTATCTGCAGACGTTTTCGCCGACGAAAATGCTTTGTCACCAACGCGCATGAATACCATCCGCCCGCAAGCATGTTCGAACGCGTCGGGTGGCATCTTCGATTAAGTATGAACACCCAACCATTTCATATGCACTTTCTTTCTTACTGTGTACTTGAGGCAATATACCTACGGTGTGGAACAGCTTTCTACTGTTTCAACAAACATGCAGCACGCTCAGCCGCCGTGAATTGCCGTCACCGCCGGTTGAGTTTTGGTACTCTCCCTAACTTCATGGTGTGGAAAAACCACGCTGAAGGTTTCATTTTTATTTTGTATATAGGCCTCTTTCACGGATGGGGTGTGGTCAATCGTTGACTTGGCCAAAATTGTCCTCCTGAACAACCCCTCTGCAGAGACTACAAAGAATCATCTGTCATAATCTGGAATTTTCAGGTGAACGGATGCTTGTATTTTTCATTTTGTATGCCTGGATATCTGGATGGCATAGCAAATGTTCCTTCACATAATTTAACTCTTCCGTAAAGGTCCCTATACCTAATCCAATCATAACGGCTATGCCAATGTAACGTAAAAACACACCAATCTATGTTTGGTTGTACTCTGTTTTTCAGGATATAGAAGTGCAGTAAACGATAACAATAAGAAAGCAATAACTAAGTGGCATTCGTGTGGAACTCCAAAAAGAGACAAAGAAATGGATATAAACAATAAAGAGATTAACAATAAACAATAAGATAACCACAAACCGCTTATATTCTACTGGACGACCATTTTGCTTGCGTCGACCCACATTCAACGCAGGTTAACCCTATCTGACCATTTATCAGTTACACGACGAAAGAGAATCACTGTAACCTGAAATAAAAATTGGAATATACAAATACATTGAAATTTTAGCAATGAGGAAAAAATACGGAACGGGATGCCGTTTATTTTACGTATATCTGTAACCATGCTTGGAGGAGAATGGCAACTCGTAACACATAAAGCTGAACTAGTAATATCCCCGTTATTTTCAGTAATAGTAATCTTGCACGTGACAATTCCAAACACACAAGGCCTCGGTACACTTTTAATCTTCGACAGTTTTTTTATTTGGTCAAACTTTTTGTAGCAGGAGTATATCATATATTTTTTACTCTCAATGAAGGCTAAAGTTTGCGAAGTTTATGTTGGTCGTATTTTAATATAATCAGGGTAAGCTTTTTTTAGGCTTCCTTTTATTGAGCCAAAAGTACACTGTTCCAGAGCCAGTGATATTTTTATTGTGTAAAATTACGCTACTAAAGTGACACTCCCTGAGGTGTAAAGTTGACGATAGATTGGGCTTCCATCAAAAGTGACCCTGAATAGCATTTGAGCAAAAAATCCCAGAATGAGCCAATTGCTACCTGGGTAAATTATACCTACATGGTATATTAGTTTCCCGGATTAGTTGCAGTCAAAACTTTGGAGTCAGATGAACTTAGCTGTTATTTTCAGCTCGATATCACAAAGCGTCATTTTGGGCCAAGTCAATTTTTGTAATCAAACTTTGACATCCCTCATTTCATCTATCTCCTTCGGTTGATTTTATTACAACATTTATTTTGTCTATTGTACCGGGCAAGAGCATACTATTGACCTTTACTTACCAGACACGGACATTTGCCCGGTTTTTGGACTGCATTTGCTATCCCAACTTAACAGCAAGGGAACATATCCCGGCACGCGCCAAAATCGTCCAGCTCCAACATGATCTCCTCCACCGAGGACGTCAGAGGGACAACGTCCAGTGACCGGTGACACACCTCTCGGTTTGGACAATTTTCTGTTGTTGTTTGTTTTTGTCGGGTTTTAATATTGGTTCACATAAATCATGTGTATTTGGAATCGAAGGGACAAAGAACAAACATAAAACATGGGTCGGTCTACTTTGCAAAAAATAAAACCCAACTATTTTTGTGTGTGTTAATATGTTTACTGTTGTGTTCCGTTGTTTTCCTTTAGTTTGTTAAGAATCGTTGCCAATTGCCGTATCATCTACAGTAACGGTATTCCTTGCAATATGAAGGTTCTACTCAATTACAACATTTTAAATTGACATTTTTGGTTCTAACGTTGTTTTTTTTTAATCTAAAATTGTAAAGTCACGTCTCTTCACAACTAGTCAGATGGGTAAACAAGACAAGAGAAACTTTTGTTGATACAGTGAACACCCGTAAGAAGCTCTTACAATTTAGGTTGCGGCAAGGTGGAATGCATAACTGCATGAGCTGGCCTCTTTCTTAGAAATATAAAAGTGCACTATTCGCTTCGCTGGTTTGGACCAACGTATTTCAATCCTGAAAAAACTGTTAACTCTGTCTAACTTCGTCTTGGAAAACCAAATCCATGTCCCATTGAAATACATTCATCCAACAATGACACACTGCACTACAGTGGTTAATTCACTTGTATGTGCTACTTGCTTTGGTCTTTGCACACTAAGATCAGTCAGGACATACTGCACGTTGCTCTTACCTGCAGTATTTCCACTGGAATCCACCCAGAAACCATTTTCACATTTCTCATCGCAGTTTTCTCCTTCAAATCCATCCTGACAGTTCATTGACGAATGACTTGGATGTCAATACTACCCACATCACACGTCTGGGCTGTACAAAGGTGTGACATACGTATAGCCCTGAAATAACACAAGTTTGAGTCAAAGATAGGTCAATTTGATTATTTTTTCATTGCAGCCCTGATACAATTTTATTTCTTTTTTCTCACAGGATACATTCTTTCTATCGTTCCACAACATCTGCTGGAAGAAGAATAATTGTGGTATAATTTACAATCTTCCACCGTGCTGTCAATTGAGATTTTCATAATGTGATGGTTTAGGATTTATTGGTTAAACCGGGCACAGCATGTTTTGAAACCGGCAACGGCGTTTACTACCCGACCGACCAGCATGGTGAATGCGGAAATGACCTAGAATAAAAGACTGTCAAATAAATTGAAATATACCCTTGGTAACGGGCATAAAACAACAGACATCATTTTGAAAAGCTGGCGAAGTTCGAAAGACAATATTATTCATCAAGTTTTCTTGCCCTTTTTGCTTAATTATGCAATCTCATTCAATAAAAGATGGGTAGGGTGCAACAAATGAGGCATTGAAAATACGCGATGCTTATGTCTTTATTTTGGCTGGTACTACCAACCTCTCCTCGGAGGACAATTGACACTCTTTATCCCACGATCAGATTCAATAATCTGAACGAGAATACACAGCAAAATCTGATTTTTGGCCGAAGGGCACTCACTTTCGAAATTAGTCCCGAGCGCTTACGTGTGTTCTACGGTGGATATCACGCACTCTAAATGTAGAACCTCCCCAAATATACACAAAGCAACGTATTTTACTTGGTGGTCTAGTGTAGGCGCAGACTCGCGATCATTAGTGTCGCTCCCCGCTGTGGCCACGTGTGGTTGGGTCCCCTGCTAATATACTACATCCAATTCCTACTTCGACCGAAGCAAAATCTTGGGAGCTTTATAGGGAATATTTATACCAATATAGTATGAGAGGAATGTGCGCTTGTGAGGCATATTTTAAACAGCCATATAGCAGCGTAATAATAATTGGTCAACAGCGCTTTTGAGACAACCGTGTATATACGTGATGAAGCGTTGCATGAAAACTTTTATTATTAACAATAATTTGTTTGATTATGAACTCAAACGCTCTCGCAAGTTTTTAACTTGTGCATATTTTAAATCTGTCTTTGTCAAAAAAAACTGGGAATTACCACAGTAAAATTATGTTTTGGGTCGTTTGGGTATGGTATCTGTTGCCCTCTAATAAACACTACTCCTCACGAAGGTTTTGAGGTCCAGTTTTCAGTTCAAATTATTCGGGATTCGGTTTATTGGGTGTATGATAAACATGCAGCTCCAGATGTAGAACATGCATGTCGATATGACACGTCATTAAACTACTGTGACGTATTACTTATTGGTAAATCAGCCCTGTAGCTGTTAAGTGCGCACGTTGGTGATTAGGTCTTGGGTCACTGACTCATTGGTCTGTACCACAAATTGAGAATGGATATAGGTGTTTATTAAAAGTAGAGGCTGATTGGTATCAGTTTTATGAACGAAGGAAATAGGCTACGTCTTTAATCACGATTAAAATAATTTACCACCACTTATACTGAATCTTTAACAACCAACCTTGCTACTATTATTAGCGCATAATACTTTACTGCTGCTACTGCTGTTGCTACTGGTTGCTGCTGGTACTATAATAGTAGTAGAACAACCAGCACCACCACCACCGGCACCACCACCATCACCAACACTATTACTAATTACTACTACTTCTACAACAACAGCTACTACTACTACTACTACTACTGCTGCTACTACTGCTACTCTGCTACTACTACTACTGCTGCTACTACTACTACTACTACTGCTACTACTACTACTACTACTACTACTGCTACTACTACTACTACTACTACTACTACTACTACTACTACTACTACTACTACTACTACTACTGCTACTACTGCTACTACTACTACTACTACTACTACTACTACTACTACTACTACTACTACTACTGGTGCTGCTGCTACTGCTGCTGCTGCTGCTGCTGCTATTTTATCATGATTACAGTGATTTGAGCCATAATATGGCATGAAAAGAAACTTCGGGCAGTGAAATCGTGCTATAAATCAAATATTGACTGCCTAGATTCGTGCAATAGTAAATATATAACATTCGGTGAAATTTTGACTGTTCCATTTCACGAGAAAAAGCCGAGTGAAACGGAAAAGTCAAAATTTGACCTCATGGTATATTTTTTTACTCTCACACTCTTAGGCATTCAATATTTATATACTATACCACGCGTACATCTAAATCTACTACTATGTAATACTTCGTCTACTGCTACATTTCAATGTATACTACGTCTACGTCTACTGAAACTTCTATTATTACACCTTATGAATATTCATGATCTAATCATGCCACTTCAATGCACGACATCATTAGATCATATTGAAAAGCGCACCACTGCTTAATATAACCTTGGTTGGGTCACTTGTATGCTATACCATAACACGTACAGGAAGGTCAAACAGCTTGGCCCTTGGCCAAAATCTCAAATTAAAATTTCATTCTCATTTTGCTCAGAACTTCCTAGACGCTTACTACAAATTGTGTTGCAATAGATCAAAGTCCATTTTAGCGAAAATGTCAGTGGTTTAGTTCTGACATCGTCTTTAATGCTCCTGACGGTGCTAATATGCACACGGCAAAACCATCAAAACATTTCCCATCCACCGTTTTGGTAGTTCCGATATTCCGTATTTTCCATTCACATCACATGGGCTAGATCGGAACCTCGTGTCACAGCGCAATGCTCTTTCCGGGTTACCCCTGATTGTATACATGCACGACCCCGTGCAGTAATTGGTTGGAATAGATCACATAATTATGACATGCATTATGTATGGTGTGACGTCGTAATTAGCACGTGCCTCGATTTGTTGGTGACTCGATGATTCTTTCACAGTTCTATTGCGTGTGTATCGCAATGGAGAAGCGGTGTCCGGTGGCCAACCTAGACTCCTTTATAAATATTGCTGAGTGTCCGGTAAAAGTTTGTTAGTACAATGGGCTGGTTTCTATGACTACAAGTGCTGCTAGGGAAATAGTTTGGACTGTTTTCCTACAACTTCATCCCAAGTCACAGTCAGGTGTAAAAACAAATACTATATGGTTTATATCGGAGAGGGCATAGCCAGTTACCTCTGGAAAATAGTGTGCCCTATGCCCGGACATAAGGCACACTATTTTCCCAAGGTAACTGTCCTCTCTAACTAAGTAGTAGTTGTATACTAGCACAACTACGTTTTCACTTCTAAACAGACAAAGATTGAGAACCAATAACGTCTGATCTAGAAGAAAATCGACCTCTGTCTTAAACCTATAGATGAGTTGACATGTGACGTCAACGCCGGCAACGAACAAAGCACTGCCCGGCAGTATGCATGAGCATCTGCAGGGCTAGTGCTTTTAAATTCGCGCTCAAATCAGGCGTGATAAGGCTATTGAATGCTGTAACTGTATGGCATATTCTTCGCACACCTCTTAACCTGTCAAGTATACCAGGCTTGCTAACTTGTGTTTGTAAACATTGATGTCACCTCCATCTATACAGATAGGCAACTTATTGTGACAGAGACTTTCACAGTGGGTTTTTTTCTTCCTATTACATATAACTAACCTTTTTGCCTTACTTTTCTACTCAAAAGCTCCATAAATTACAAATTCCGGATTTCCTTGTGTTTGACTTCTTGGCTTGTTCGAAGTTTTAAGATATCGGATCATTTCTCACTTTTTATCCTCTATGACCTTATTTCAGCTATTAAAAAGCAGAACCTTCAATCTCCTCCTTGTGTGATCGACATATATACTAAATTCGGAAAAAATATGACCTTCCCATCCAATTTTCAATAGTGTGGCTGACACTTGTCGCCTGAAAATGTTTCAGAAAAAAAAACAACACTTTCAAAATGGCCTCCAGTGAACTTTAAAAGTTGAATTTACATAACAACTCAGAATTGTTATTGTTGTATCTTCTGTTCCCGACGCAAGAACCCGTCCATTGTCAGAATGATATTTAATTTCAACTACATCTGATCAAAATTTCAACCTTATTACACTCCTCTACCAGGCAGCAAGGTATTTTATACTGACGCAGTCTGAGAGCGCATACCTGAAACTGACATACTACGGGGTACGGGTGGAAACTCGGTGGAAATAAGGATCGCTGTGGGTCAATCTCCATAAATGAAGGACTTCCGAAACAGAAATTAAAATGTCCTGTTGAGGGTGACTTAGAGAGTTGTTGACTATTTACTTGGCGTGTAGTATTTCAAAATATAATAGCTTTTGACGTTTCTAGATTGCATTGACAGTCCGCGGTGTATTTGTGTAAATTACGCACTTAAGAAAAATGAACGCTAACGTGTTAGATTTGGGGAAAGTAAACGTCTTGTGAGTTTTACAATATTAGTCATAAAGTCTAGATCCATGCAGACATCTTGCAATTAATTACAGGTAAACGTTACTAAGAATTCTCTGTTTTCCTAATTTAAATACACCAGCAGGCCTATGTATAATCATTACACTTTGGACGAGCACGAGTAAATTCCCACGTTGTTATCCCAGTCTATGCACTTTAAGACATAACTGTTATCCCAGATTTGTGAATCAAATTCAAATATCAATAACAAGGATGAATTGAAATGACTTTCAAGTAGATTCATTGGAAGAATACATGACCCCAAAGAAATCTAAGAAACAAAGTGATCACACCTTTTTAAAATGGTAATTCCTATCATTTGCATTCGAGGGTTACAACGTAGCTAAAACTATTAAACGCTTTAATATTATGATTACAAATCTATTACAAAGATTCTGAAATGGTATCTTGTAAGGTGTGTGCATTTCAGACCTAATAAAAAGCTACTGCTCTTTAAAAACATTTGCGCTCAAAATATCAATAATACAGCATTAAGCACAATTCGTTTTATGTATAGATACTTTAAATTACTTAACAATACAAGCGGCGATATTACGCATCCCTGTCCGACACCACCTCTAGGACAGGTGATGTTGATATTACTAGTACCCGTCTGATTCAATAATTGTCGACATCTGGAAATCAATGTTTATGATTTTTTACGAAAATTAATATCACTTTCATCAAAAATATTGAAAGTATTTGCTTAACACATCATTTTACCTTGTAAGCATCTCATCTGGGGTTCTCCAACATAACAGTACTCCCACCTAGCGCCATCGTCGTCGTCCTCGACCAGACACCACGGTGCATTCATCGTCCCCGGGGCGGGGTTGCGACAGTAGTTGTGACCCTCCTTTGCTAGGGTGCTGACATTAATGGTGACGTTATCAGTGACAAGGACAGTGTCTCTCCACGGCAAGCATTGTAATCCTGATTGAGTTAGGTTAACACGGCCCTTGTAATCGTTTCCATTAGGAAGGTTGTAACACTCTCCGTCTGATAAGAGAAAAAATGGTATGAAAAAAGAAACTTGATTTTTAGGAAACAACGGTAAAGACAATCTATCTCTACGACCGGACCGTTCAAATTAGTTAACATTTAAAAAAATAGAGACTCCTTCTAGAGCAGAGGTCGTTGCTATACGCTCCACAAAGAGATCAATTAAATTACATGGTCATTAATACACGTATTTCACAGAGATTTGAAGGACTAAGAAAACAACAACAATGAAATCAAACCAAAGCCGACTCACTAGCTTGAACTTCACACACATACGAGACGTTTTTCTGGCAGTTGGTGTTACTCCATTTTCCTGGGAATGTGATCTCGGCACAGTCTTGTCCATCGACGAAGTCCGGCTCTCCTTCGTTCCACGGCCAACTCCAAGTTTTGTTGACAACCAATTCTGATCCGTCAACCCATCTCCAACGACCGCCATGGCGATCGTGATATAAGCCTGTCACATAAAAGTATGTGTTATTATTCAATTTCTGTTACTCAGCAAGGATTTGTGAATTTGAAGTACATAATGGCAGATTTATGCTGATATGTTTTATCTAGAATCAGAATCATTCAAAGATCAGAATAAAGAATCAGAAAACTCATATCATGTAACACAAATTGAGAAACGACAGATGGACGGATAGAATTCGCCAATTCATGATCAGATTCGATTACACAATGTGGCCAAAAAATACTAGTCAGTAAAAAACTTCTTTGACTGTCAAGAATTTAAACGTAGGATTAATCATTTCTATGTTCTTCCAACTGAGTTAGAAACATATGGAGAAGAGCAGCAATGTTACACTTAAGAATCCACTCAAGTAACTTCACTCTTGTAATTAAAATGGCCAACACTTTTGATGTCATAAATAAACAAAACTGTTCAGCATCATAGCTGGCAATTGCTATCAAATTATGTATAGTTGCCCGACTTGTTGAATATCCGTGGGTATCTCTCACAAGGTTTTCTTTTTGGTTGGATACGATTCATAATATTTGTATTTTTGACAGAATCGAGAGCATATTCATCATCATCATCATCATCATCATCATCATCATCATCATCATCAT
Source organism: Ophioderma brevispina (assembly GCA_023653785.1). Classification (NCBI taxonomy): domain Eukaryota; kingdom Metazoa; phylum Echinodermata; class Ophiuroidea; order Amphilepidida; family Ophiodermatidae; genus Ophioderma; species Ophioderma brevispina. Next base: position 16,991 of record JAMKCH010000403.1, read on the forward strand.
CATCATCATCATCATCATCATCAACATCAACGACAACAACAACAACAACGACGACGACGACAACGACAACAATAATAACAACAACAACCGGTTACGACTTACCCAACCATATTTCCCTGGCCTGCGGATGCACGCTATGCAATAAGAAGGCAGTCTCATTGGGTGGGTCGTCGTCGGCCATTGCCAGCTCACCTCCCGGTGCTTTTTGGCAATCATGTCTAGCTACGGACCAAGTAGCACGTTGCGGAGTGACGTATTTGTAGCAATGCCCCCTGAAATCGATCTTGTAGTCACGAGGACACTGAGCTAGGAAGAAGATGAGATTTTAGAGTTATTGATGCATTGGCTGCTGGAACAGGCTATTCCAGATTAATGTCATACTCCTTTGCAAAACGGGATCGATGGACTTCTGGAATTTGATATTCTTTGGATTTATCCTGGTAAGATACAAAATCATCGAATATGTATTTGTTTTTCGTTCTTCAAACGGAATCACTACAAATATGTCATGCCTTCCGTAGCCTTCAACTGGAAAAGTACCTATACCTTCAATCGCTGGGTATGGAATTATAACTCAATATGGGCTTTCATAAACGGAGGAATGAGGTACGTGTGATATTCAGAAGAATCAGGACCGTACGCAGGATTTATTTAGGGAGGGTGCGGGACTCCAACAATTTGACCTTTTTGCAAAAGTGGACCTAACCCCCTAAAATGCCCCTTTTTGGACAGCAAAGAGTGGACCTTTTGCCCCTTTTGTGGAATTTGAGGGGGTCACAACACTACCCCTCACCCTAGGTATGTGTCTGAGAAGCATTATGTTATTTCACACTTAGATCAATCCGGGCAGATCTGGCCCAAATCTTGTAACATATTTATACTCGATTCATCTGATATGTGACCCCGTACCATTCTTGCGGAGGTGAAAAATTTAATGAGGCGCAGGGACTTCTGTTAATCATGTTATTGTGAGGAATGTTAAGGCCTGAAATACACTATTGTGCGTTTCCATACATGAATGAAATTGTATTTAGTGGCAGGTGAGTGTGTTATATGACCGGAGTGTCCTCCAAGATAATCCGGTGTGGCATGTGGATTTGAATTCTTTCATTTTCCCTCTCCGACTTAATTGAATAGGTCAAAACTCCAGGGGGACGAACGTATCAACGCGAATCGACTATAATAGCACATTGCAATACTAGCATATTTACTAATATAAATTATTATTTCTTTATGTTTATTAATTCTTTATTCTTTCTTTTTTATTCGGCAATGCGCTACCGAAACTGGAAACGTTTCAAGTTATGGTAATTTGCCTGGATGATAATAACATCATAACAAATTTACAAAACGATTCTTACATCTTAACTTGCATACAAAGTACTTTCGGCTGCTGCACTTTTGGTGATTCCATAACGCTTTACGTGGATTTAACGCTAGACATTTGGGTTCGTAAAAAGAGGAGGTAGAAACGTCATCATCGTCATAATCATCTTTGGATATGAAATGTTTGTCGATGTCTGATGAACGAGTACCGTCGACCCAGACAAGTGTGTTGATGTAAGGAATAACTCTGATACCTAATAAAATCAAACGAAACAAATACGGTGTTATATTTCATGGTGTCTAGTCCGAGGAGGAGCTATGTAAACATCAAGGCCCGTGTTAATTAACAATTTACTTTTGTTTCTGGTATACACGCAAGCGTGCCATATCAGTATCACTAAGGTTCGAATCCGGCCAGGCCGCAATTTTTTTCCCACCGAGCTCCGTGGCCTGTCTGGAAAAAGATTAAAATTGTTCAACTTTTAAACCTGTTTCTGTTTGGTTTCAGATTCTTAAAGCAGTTATAATGTCGAAAATTAAAGAAGTGGTAAATTGTGTAGACACTTTATAAAGTTTAGGACTATTTTGGACATATGACATTTCAAAAATAAAAATTATTATTTGTTCATCATTTTCCAGAAATAACAGTGACACATGCAGTGTTTTGAATAATGTTAACGGTATGCCATTTTAAATTCAATTCAATTCAAATCAGTTTTATTAGCATTATCATTCATCCAATACATTACATAATGATACAATTATTTACAGATATTATAGGAATAAATGATGACATATATTAAAGGAAAAAATAATTATACAGAAGGTTGAAATGGCAGATATCAAACGCAGGAGAAGCCATAATAAGTCCATGGACTTGACCATGACCCCACCTAAAAATATAACATGTTTAAGATAATATTTAATACGGACAGGACAGGAACAAGACAGGACAGAACCGGACGATAAGGACGAGGACCCCCATGCAAGTATTGTTTTAACAAGATCAGGGGCAAAAGCACATGGGAACGTGGCGAACCAGAAAGAAATGATTTGAAAGAGAAGGATAAAGGTATTGCAATTATGAGTGTGAACTATAGAAAGTGATGGGAAAAAACAAAACTGATGACAGTTTTATGACGATGTTAATAAGTTCCAATCCGATAATCAAAAAAGGTCTAATTTTAAATATCTATTTAATTATAAAATAACAAACAATTTTAAATTTAAAGCATTATTAAGGTTTTAGAGTTGATACTGTTACTAGTTGTGTTCCATATTTTGGGACGAGTATTTACTAATTAGGTGTGATGAGGGGTTGTTGTAGATAGTGTTTTGAATTTCTGGTGGAAAAACTAGTGAAAAGGTTTGGGAGGGTGTTTGAGTTAGGTCCTCAGACAACTGTATGATTCTCAGAAAGAGTTTGAGGAAGGAAAAGTTGATGATATGTCATGTAATGTTCCGATGCAAGATGGTTTTCGTGAAATGTTTGAGGAAACGGAAACCTATTCTACCTTGGTATTTGTAAAGATATTTTTGCCGACTCGTTGTCACGATTTCAACAAATATCTTCAATCCGGTCTGTGGGACTTGATGGGAAACTGGTGGACGTGGTTGAAATCGGAAAACAAGACGATTTATTAACATTCCAACAATAAAGTTTGAATTGGACTCTGAATGAAATGAGGATATTTGGTGTTTAGGGCCACCAGTATTAATTTCACGACCATTTCCTTTTGTATGCTTATTGGGCGAGCAGTGCAGAATTCGCCAGTCTTGACGTGTGCTTTCAAAGCCAATCGTCAATGGCATCTTCAAGATAGCTTTAAAATTCTTAGTTGTCTATTTTTCACAAAAAACCAGTAATATATAAGTGTTGATATGAGCTAACACTAGCAAAGTAGAGACAAAATGGGCATTTGAATTTAGAAAAAAAAATTCACTGATTGTGGCTTTAATGCCAGGTTTTCTACCCCAAAGCAGGAAATGCTAAAGGCAGTGAAACTGCTTGAAAACTGACTTTAATTTCCATGCCTCTTCACCTTCCCCCTCCCTTACCCACCCCCCATCTTGAGCTGTGAAATGTATGAGAGTTTTGTTGAGCTCAATACACTGGGAACATGCAGCTGATAGCTATTGATCAAAATTACAAAAAATCTAAAAACATTCACTAATTTTATTAACAAATAGTACTTGAACCAATCTCTAGGATTTTAATAGTTTTTCCTTTAAGCGACCAGAAGTTAACCCTACAAAAGTAGATGATAATGGCATTCCGACACAGATAATCGCTTCAAAAATAAATGCTTTTTTAACAATTTGGGTTGCAGCCAAACACGTGAATAATCCACCAAAAATTTTACTCCGGGGTCGGATGGCGGGGCGAATGGCTGTATAGTTGGCAACGTATATTTAGTGTGCTTTTATACAGACTTAGGAATTAGGTTTCCTAACGAGATGGTTTGTGCATGGCATAACACTGCGTTGCCTCGGTTTTATTTGATGTCGTTTGTCAAGATGGGGAACACGGCCGAAACCAAGAATTCCGGTCGGTCTAAAGTTGTTAGGGTAAGATATAATTGTTAGTCTTGTAATATATTTTTCAAGGCTCAATAATTGTAAATCGCATAAGATTTGCTAGTCTTCGAATTATGATACTAAAAAGGACCCGGGTTGTGCAGTTTCTGTTGTGTTTTGGACATTATAAAAGACTACATAGGAATGTTGTTTATATTCCTATAATGAAATAAGGAATATATATGTTGTGCGTCCATAATATGATCAAATACTCTATTGTTTATAACAAAAACCAATAAGATGAATGAAAACAATCACAATTGTCTGAGTGATTGAAAGGATTTTATTCTCTAGAGATAACACAATTAATGAAAATCTATATTGTGAAGTAAACTATCAGTGGTAAAGCAAGGGTTGATACAGCAATTGGGAGTTTCCGGAACTTTACCCATCTTACACACTTTCGCAACACACTTATGAATGCGGAGACTTCACGGAATACAGCACATGTTATTCCGTAAGGTTTTCGAATTCATAAGTGTGTCAGAAAACAAAAGTGTGTCAGATTGGTAGGTTACGGAAAACTCCCATTATATTTTGGTCGAAGTAAAAATTAAGCGGCTAAACCCCCCCCGGTCCCAGGTATCTGCGAAAGTGTACCTAAAGAGGTCGGAAGCAAAAAAAGCTTTGATCGATGCTAAAACAGATACGAGGTATCGAACAGGTCGATTGGCTTGCAAGGAGTAGCCAATTGTGATTGAAGAAATTACAATTAGGTTTCACTAACCATGAACACATCTTGTGTTTAGTTCGGTTCGTAGGGGAGTCAAAGCAATGGTCTTCTGTTAGCCAATTGACAGGGCCATTTTTACGGAGTTTCCGTAAACCTGACCCATTTGACAGACTTTTTCTGACACAACTAGATTTCGGAAAACCCTTCCGGATAAACCCGTGCGTTATTCCGTGAAGAGTCCCGAATTCTAAGTTGTGTTAGAAAAAGGTGTGTCAGATGGGTCAAAGTTACGAAAAACTCCCTTTTTTACGGCATGTAATACTACTAACTTGGCTGGGAAGATTACAGTGCATGAGCGCCCACTTCTGACTCGAACCATAATAATAGTCAATGATAGTGAACGCAACAAAGAAACAGAAAACTACACAAATGTACCTACCTATCCAAGTGAATTCATGAACCAACGCTCATAAGTTTGGATCTAAGAAAGTCGTTCTCGGCTCTTGATTCGATGGACTTACGAGGTCGACACTTGGTGCTCTGCAATGTTGTCTTGATTCTGACCAAGACAGGGGGGGTTACTTAGGAATATTTGTAGCACTGGGTCACTATGACCTCTTGAGGTATCCCTATCGGGAACGCGCTGGTAATTGAAATGTCAAGTCAAAGCAATATATCTAAAACAAACGTTGTAAGTAATTTTTACTTTATTCAAGAATTCACAAAAGGATCACGGCACTAAAATTCTACTTATGCTGTTTAAAGTGCTTCTTGTTTTTTCCAGTAGACTTAAGGGGCGGGACCAATAACCAACTGTATGACCAAGTTCTGTTGTCCCCATGACGGTGCTAGGTGAAAACCAAGTGTAAATTCATAATAAATATTACAAATCACATAACTGTCTGTCCCCGGCACATACAACGGGCACAATTTTTTAAAAATAAATAAAAGGTCAACCAATTTCTTTTCCACAATATCAGAGACCAATGGATATGGATAGACTTCAGCCAAACCATGAGCGAAAGATATTACAATGGGCCCGTATGTGGGGGGCATTGTTATAGCCAGGGGTTACCACCTCCACGATTAGGGTTAAGTAACAAATACCGTCCTCTCACATAACTAACAGTTGACATTATAATATAGTCGTTGACACTAAATTTCTTCTGAAAACGCGGTAAATTGATAGAAATGAAGTTAAGCAATAAGTTACGGATTTTGGTTTGAACAAAGTTGTTAGGTCAAAAGCTTGCCCAGCAACATTCTTCATGATGTTTGTTCATGTTTCTACCTTTCGAAATAAAATGATGAAAAACATGGCCCACACGTTAATTGAACACGCACTATGAGAAGCTTCATATTGTTTATTTGTGAGTGAGGTTAAGTATTTTTGTCGAAAAAGTACGCAGTCCTAAATTGGAGGGAGAGCGGTACAGCTGAAATCGATTCAGCTGCGCGACAATTAACAATGGTCTGCACTCCCAGATGAAGGAATCTGACGTGTTTTCTTACACCGCATACCGGGCCGGTATTGATATCGTTTAACTCCATGTGCTGATGAAGTCTATGTGCATCAACTAGTCGACTATATTGGGGGGAAATTAAATTGAAGTGCCTTATTCTTTTTACAAGAATGGAAAATGTGCAGTTTTTAATTGTGGGAAACAGCGATTAATGATTTAATTAATTTATTATGAAATTTACACTGTGGTTTTCCCCTTCCCCCCGAGGAGAAACAAACAACAGCATAGAAGGACATGTCCCACAGCCTAAAGGCACGGCCACACTGCAATGTCGAATAGCTAGCATAGAAGCAAATGGCGCCATAGTCAATCACGTCAGTTGGTGTGCTGTAGTGTATGTAGCACACCGTAAAGGGCTACAGGAAGCCTTTATACATTTGGGCACTTTACTATGGCCTTTTACACACAAAATATCGTGTCTAAATAAAACGGACAATTTTGTTACTCGTGTGTTTAAAGCTTCTGTTGAAATGAAGGAAATGTGGTTAACAATAATTATTTAAACCCGGGGGGGGCACTTGTATACAAAGGTGGATTAATGCGTGAACAAGAAAACGCGTTAAAAGGGTGTTTCCCACAAAAATGCCAAAATATACATCAAACATTCACAAAAATAACCACATTGATTATACACACATTTTGCTTATATACTAGTTTGAGTGTAGTTTAGGGGAAAAATTTTGTAAAGCTTTAGTGGATTATTACGAGCTACAAATGATATATGATCGTATCGTAAAGACACTTCCCCACTGTTTGAAGATTGCTTTAATTTCAACTGTGAAGGGGATGTTATTAACAGAAGGCTGAGCCTAAATAGAAATGTGACCGTCATGATAATTTAGTGCTACCAAGTCGGCACCTCCTGTTGTTGTCGACTAACTCCCAACCTCGACAGCATCTCTAAATTTGTTGAAACGACGATGTCTGGTGTGATAAAAAAGGGACAATGAATAGATACTTCAAAATTTATTAAGTATTAATGTGTTAAAGTGGTTGCCAGATTGTTGCGACGCGTTGTTGTTGTGGTGTTGGTGGGGGTGGTGTTGCTGGTGGGGGTTGTGGTGGTGTTGGTGTGTGGTTGGTGTTGGTGGTGGTGGTAGTCGTCGTAGCTTGGTAGGTGGTGTTGGGCCGTGGGTGGTGGGGTGGCCGTCGTATAGTCATTTACCTCTCATTCATAGACCTAGCCGTTTTTGAACAACTACCACACTACTCTATCACGGTATTTTGCCACTCTAACAAGGGCCAACCCGTTAGTATCGCGGTGGACCACATGGTTTTATGGGGGCTTAAATACGGAACACACATATTGTGACAAGTATTATGTAGTTACACAGGAGGACATAGACAAAGTATGGTTCACCAGGGAATACAGACCGAATCATGCGGAATGGCTGATAACCTGACATCATACAAGGAAAATACCGGTGACTTTCAAGATTACCTGCTGTAATGATTTCATATCACGCCAAGTCCATAAAATTAGCCATAAACACATATGACATTCAAAGGCGAGGATAACGTCACACAACTAGGTCTCCTTCGACTGAAACCCCCAGATGACCCTCTAGGAAGGAGGGCAATTTCGGTTAAAGATACACTGTCATTATATTTCTTATAGAAACCCGGCATTTAAGGGTATGATCCACCCCTGAAAATATCATATGCTTTAATCTGTTTGACAAATTCCAACACCTTAACCTTGCTAAGGTCTGCACCATTTCTTACGGTATCTCTAAGTGGCTCATTAAATGATATAAATGTCAGACTATAAACCCGCTGAGCAATCCAATCAAAAATACGCCGCTATATAATGGTATCTGCATGGCAAACTTTAAAGAGATACAAGCATATTTCTGAGATACACAGATCTCTTAATTATTACTTTATTGGTTATAGAAAACCTCGGTCGTTTCGGGGATAAGGATTCGGGATATTAGTAGATGAAATCTTCCCAGCTAGCTATATCTCCAAACAATATGACATTTCGAGAAAGTACTCAAGAGTTAATGAGAAGTTCACTTCCTCTTAGATAATCTCTCGGATAGTTTACATGATTTAAAGCTTATATGTTTTGAGGATCCAAGTGTTGAAAATATCGATCCAAAAAATGATACTCATACATCGGATGATTTATGCCAACAGTATGGTCCGCTATGAAGTTTTATTGGCTCGACTGCGTCTCGCCCAATATTTTTGCAACTCATAGCTTGACCAATAAATTTGGCTTCACTCGATCCAATTGGTATGTGCCATAATCTGCTGATGTGGATCTAGAGGACAACAGTCGATCGGAGTTCCAAACTTTGGACCAACAATCCCTTATATGTCCATCGGCATCAATGTTGATCCAATAATGGCTTGTTGGAATGCTTGGGAAAATGTTTCTTTCTGCTTGAAAATTACATTATGGTTAAAGCATGGCAAATTGAGGTTAAAAAACAAGAATGGCTGAAAATAAATTTATAAATTTGAAATGTGGGTCTACCATGGGTCAACCACGTGGTAGGTGATGACAACTTCTATCAAGCGCTTAGTTTTCGCCATGACAGGACTAATTCGTACACTTTTCCAAGTGAATTGTTATTTTCTCTTACATTACACGAAACTGCTATTGCAAATTTTACACAAGTGTACCTTAACGTATATTAAAGGGTTCCGGAGAAAGGGAAGAAATCCCACTAAGAGATAAAAATACGGCGTGTTGTAAATCTAACAACGTCTATTAAATGAACACGAGTTTACTCTCCAAAGGGTGGAAATTCGTAAATTTCACTCCAAAAGAGTGAATTCATTTCAATGCTATAGGATGCCTTAGGTGATTCCACTTGTAACAATGGGAGGTCAGGCTGATCCATCTGCATGAGATAGAACTCTATGGAAATTAATAATTGGAAAATAATGCAGTATAAAATCAATGAACTCAAATATGATTATTAAGCAGAACAGAATTAAATTGAATAATAATGTACCGGTATCAAAAATTAGTCAAGTCGAATAGATTCAGGGAGGGAATGCACCCGATAATATGAAAACATATTATGCGAAACAAACATTGACAAAAAAAAATCACAAATACATTTATGTTCCCGAAGGGTTACATCTCTGCGATTACTGATAAAGATGGAGATAAGTTTTTAACAATGGTTTCATTGACGACGTTCCTAAACAAGATTCAGATATTACTTTCGGAGTGATTCTAGAATAAGTTACACCTACCCAAAACCTGGCCTATCAAAAGTAAAAAGCGGAATCCTAAACATAAACAAACATATTAGACTCAATAAGACACCGATAGCCTCAATTTTCAGAACTGTAAACCGTATCGTTCATTAAATTGCAGAAAAGACAGAGACCAATTCTGCGAGGTTGTGACCTTGAACGGTGATCTTATTTCACAAGCTATAGCATTGAGAAACGCAATGTTCCCGCTTCATAAATATATCTTGAATTTCAAAACCAACAATATGAAGAGTGTAAGTAGTGATAAAACTCGCCAATATGTCTGATAAGCCTCTCAGAAGTATTGGTTGTGACGTATTTAGAACGTACATTATCGAGAAAAGACCCAGTTCGTGAGTCATGACTGTCAAACTTGTAAATCTGTGGGATTAGAGAAGCACTTTTTAATTTGTGCCCAAACTGGAATATTCCTTCAGATAGAGGGACGCGTCGACGGGAGACATGTTATCTACATTGAAAAGAGAATGCGCACAATGATGATCTCCCTTTCCTCTAAAAATGTCTGCACATATCGCTAAATGTGTCTTTCTTTAATTGAAAGATTACTCCTTTTTTCGCGCGCAAAATACATGGAAATTATCAGCGTCAATTGTCATAATTGTACTGTATTTCTGAAGTGCAACATTTTTGCGCGCTAAACGAGCAAAATCAATTGCGGATAAGGGCATCAGTCTAATGTCCCTCATGTGTGAGTTGCGATTGAAGAGTGTCACCAGAGCTTGGGTCGAGTTTTGACGTTTTCGATAATATCATGGTTCATGATTTCAGTCATTGTTTTAGGCGAATCATTAGTGTGGTTTGGGGCGTATGGTGTGGGGTGGGGGCGCTGTCAATTTTGAAAGCTCTCGGTGATTTGAACATGATCAGTTTTGAGGAATATCTTATTCAACAAATGACCACTTTAAAATTTCAGCATCAATGTAGGCCTGTAGAAATCTATCTTCCTAAAAGTCTCTACCTTCGGTGTTTTTATAGATGAAATTCATGTATCCGTAGCATTACTCTTTATGAAGTATGTTTGTCCTTAATGAGCAACAGGTACCGAATTGTGTAGCTTGAGGGTGGCTACACATCACAACTTTTTGTTTAACTGTATATCTCAAATAACCGACGCAGATAGTCCATCTAATTATTGGTTCAGAACGAGTAGGCGCACTAACTAATCCTTGAGTAATCTAGTTCATTGGATGCACTATTTTATTTAAACTATAAACAAATTGTTTACTGGCAGAAATATTCAGAGATAACAAATTTAAAAGAGGGCTCACACTCTAAAGTGCCAATCAAACACAGACATTATTTGGCGCCCATTTCAATATTGACACATTATGAACACCTTATATGGATTGACTTGATAATCCACGTGCTTCCATCTAAAGTAGGAATAGCCTTGGGAGGAAAGCCGTAATGAACAATAACATAGAACCCAGACTCAAAAGTGGTTGACATGGACATGCTATGACCACATGGGTCAAGTAGCTGCGTAAGCCAGAGGGGAGGGCAGGGGGAAGCTGCCCCCTTGTGGGAATGTTTCCCCCACCTTTCCCCATAAGGAATTAGTGATTTTCTGCACTTTCGTAATTTACCGTAAAAATAAATAGGCCTGTAATGTACAAACAACACTAATATATGCTTGCCCCCCTGATAGATGTGCCGCCTCCCCCTTCCCCCGAAAAAAAAAGTGGTAGCCATGGGGGCAACCAGAAGTCGGATATGCATTGGTACTGTTTAAGGAGACTGTTAAAAAATATGGTACGAGTAAAAGGAACATGGCTTCAAATACTTGACTTTTTAATGACAATGTTCTACCTATCAATGTACCAAAACGCAGTTACTTAGTGATCATGCTGGAAGGGGCAATGGCAATAATTCGGGATTGAATTCATATTCCTGAAATAACTAATGCTAGAAGTCAAATCACATAAACAAATCACATCCTGTAATTTGCAGGTTTAACTTCATTAGGATTATACTTAGAAAATAAGGACTGTTTGAAGGGGGTGGTATGCCTGCAATCTACTTAAATGACCATTCTCAATGCTACGAGCGTCAATATACCTGAAACGATTGAGATAGGCATACATCTTGTGCCACAAATCAATCACATACACCTGGAAATAAATCGTATTACGGTAAAGAGAGGCAACTCCATGCCTTGCTGTATAACCTTTTAATCTAGAGTGCCCATAATACAGAGTACTATCTCCACAGCTTCAGAGAAGGTGGCCCAAGTAAAAAGGGTTTGAACGTTACCTAGAAATAACGTTCCAAACATCATAACATTTTGTAATCGGTGTACTCTCAGATTCTATGGTTGTCATACATGATGAAAGACGAGTGGTTAAGGACGGCATTATCACTTTCAGCATGGTATACATCCCGTAGGGGGACACTCCTCTGTCAGATTTATGGCAATGTACTGCTGTCTTGCCAGGCTCTGACTTACACCTAGTCTCTGGGAACTTTCCGACTCGCTGCCAAGCCTTGCCATAAAACGGATTTTGGTGGTGAGAATGCATCCTTCAATCCTTTATCTCAATCAGGGAGATATTTATGACATGTTAGAGAAATATATAAGATTTATTGGACGACAATGCTTTGAGACGAATTTGGGGTCTTACCTCAGAAATATAAAAGATATTTTTACAAAGAAGCAGAATTACCCATTGGTATGGCAATGTGTGGCTCTGCAAAAAAACGAAAAGGTAACATGAAGATAAGCAATGGGTAACAATAGAGACCATGTATGTTCCATCAGCGACAAAGTCAACCACGAACTACTACAGTCAAAGACTTTTAGAACAAAGACTTGCATCTGTACAGACCGTTTTGGTATCTAGCCCGGGTATCTAGCCATTTTGGTATTATACCATTGTGTTCAACAGATTTGGACTACACTAGGATGAATGAGCTTTATTCCGTTGAACACAAAGGCACATACCAAAACGGTAAGATACCAATATGGCTTGTAGAAAACACACATGGGATGCACAAATGTTTGAAATAACCCAGCAAACGTAAGGTTACGCTGAACAGTAAATAAAGTAATCGGAAGTCTCACATTGCAATGATTATCAAGTGAACAACGATTACTGCTTGACTATAATCTGCCCGAGCCAAATTTTGCCCCCGGAAAAAAATTTGGCCCTAGTCAACTGTTCAAAACGTTTTTAGTGTAATCGCCTAAATTGATTAGATCTAGGATTGACGAAAAAATCAAATAAGAAAAAACAAACACCATTGGAAGCCCGGTCTTTGTTTCTTATTTGTTCTTGTTTTAATATTATATTATGCCATTAAGAATGACTGCTTTTGAAATTTCACTATTTACCAATTTTTTTTCTGATTGTACACTTTTTAGACGGCGTCATCCTGTAATCCATTCTTTCCAGCCCACTGCGACTTCCCCCCGATTTAGGACGAGTGGTAGTGTGGTTTGTCCCTCTCCAGTTGGCAGTCATTGTCATGGCATTGTGTGGAATCTTTTCTTTTCTTCATCTACATCATGTGAAGCCCATGTAATATTGTTTGTGAAGGCTAGGAACTTTGATGCGAGGTGGCGAACAACCATGTGCCAAGTCAATGCCCCAAAGCACATTACAGTTTTAGAATGGACACCATAAGATAAGGCTTGCAAGCTGGAACACGCTGAAGAGAAAGCAGCTCCATTCAAGGCATGACTGGTCACAGACCTAGCTTGTTGTGATACATGCCTCGCCTGGTCGTCTATCACTGGTGGGATGTATGGTCGTGGCGACCAACTCCTCCAACTACCAAGGTAGCTCGTATCCTTCTTGCTTACAGAGTCGAGTGTCTTCTTGATTTCCTTATTTGTTCAGGTCCCAAGAAAAAAATTTTGAATTCAGGTTCTCTTAGGCTGGTTCGTGAATCGTTGAACTCCACTTCAAATGGGAAGTACTTCAATCCCGTACAGCTTCTTGTGCCTATTGATAATGTCATCATATTTGCCTTCTTTTTTGTGGTTTGCTTGTGCCATATTCTCCCCCCCATGGGGGAAAAAAAAAACTTGTAATGTCAGTTCAATGACAAAACCTTCTTTCCTTGCAGGAGAATAGATGGTGATATCTGGTCTCCGTGATGTGGTGAGTATTTCTGTGGGAATATGATGTGTCCTTTGTCTTCAACCCACAGCGCCCAGTCCAGGCTTCACTGTTCTGGAGACATCCATCCCTGCTTCTTTTCCTCCCGCCAGGTAACATTGCCATGGTGAGTGCCCTTGTCGGCTTGGATGATATCAAGATTTGATTGTGCTTTTCACCCTCCTCTTTTTTGATGTTTTTTTGCTGGGGTTCTTGCACGAAGGATGGATGGCACTAATCTGATGAACAATCTCACGAAGGACTATGTCATGTCTCACTATAACCTTCCTGATCGTATTTGAGTACTGGCAATATTCCATTGGTTTGCTATTGGCTGTCTCCCAACATAGTCATCTACCTTTTTGGGCCTTACTTTGAAGATATACCACTTCAGTTCCTCTGACACTTTATTTTCAACAAGTGAGACAGGGGCATTCCTGTGTTCTTGTTCAACCAACTGTTCAATGCTTTTTCCTCCCCATCCTACACAATGGTCCTCTTTTACATATCCTTGATAACAAGACCAAAAACACTTTGGTTACCATTTTTACACGATCCAACATTTCTTTTTGATTCCCTGTAAAGTATGAATCCCCTCCCCCTTTCCCGATTCCCCTCACTTTCACGAGGGACATCCCTGCTAAATTTGTTCATTAACATTCAATAGAAGACCAATCTACTGAGAAATGAAGTTCGCTCTCTCCGGTCACGGAATTACCCAGATGACCCACTTGTTTTCTTTAGACAGTGCAGGTGTTAAAAATAGGTATGATTGAATACCCACACGGATATTTTTATCTATTAGCAAAATCGAAATTATATACAATCCTAAACACATTCACATGTGTTTTTCAATGTGAATATGTGTGGGTATGGGGTTCATGTGAGTATAATAGTCAAATAGTTTTTCCTTACTGGCCTCCTTCGTCAACAGTGTAACTAATGTTCGTTCATTATCGCAAGTCACCCATCCCCCTCCGGTATATGGAATGTGTCCATTTTTTTTTCTTACCTTGTCGGCGTCCTCTGCCAGATTGACTTCAGGTTATCGACCTCCAATATGTTCTGCGCTAAATAAGTCCAGATGTTGCCTACCCTGTTGATAAGTCTTTATGTGGCAGATAGGCAATGATTAACGTGTATGCAGATAGGACGCCTATGTAAGCCGATTAACCTCCCCCTGAATTCTACCACCGCGGGGGGTTCCTTATAGTCTCCGATTAGGCTCATTACATGATAAAGATGATGTACTTCTGAGTAACCAATCCAAAACAGATCTTCTATACATCTGGGTGCAACCTTTAAGCTTTTCGTACCAGGTCTCTGATTGGTTATTTACATCATTTAATTCCCTGGGAATAACCAATCAGACTCGGTTGTTAGTAACTCGTAGGTTAAAAACATTTTTAAGTTGACTCATAATACAAACATATAAAGATGATTTCAAACCGCGTAGTTTCCTTCATTTTAACGCGTCATCAGATTAATATTGGGCGCCATTTTTATAATCATGATCTTCATAAAGATAGAGTTGAGAGAGAAGCGGTATTGCAAGTGAGAAAATTTATCTATCTTAAAGCTGCAAATGTTTTGACACACGATTTGGTAAAGACCCTACATTTTTGTTATTCGATAACGTCTATTTCCACGCCAATGTGATTTAGAAAACATGTTGAAGTTAATGTTAGATGAATAAATTCAACTCACACTTCAAATTCACTTTATTTCCAATAAAACTCATGTTACACAAAAACAAATGACCGAAAACAAAATTTAGGAGGAGTTTGCACCAAAGGCCAATAAACCAACTGGGGTCAACCCACTGAAAGTTTATGTTACCGACATATCTTAAGATAGGAAAAAAAAAATGCAATCAACAAAACACACGAAAACATGCCAGTACCAATGCAACCTGATTTAAAAATTGCTCAAATTGCCATTAATAGCATATTGCAGTAAAAATAAAATAATGCAAAAACTATTCTTTATATTTTGGAAATACGATCACTTTGAATTGTTTAGAAAGTGAGATACTGATTTTGAATTTTGTAGATGTTTCCCCAAATGTGTTCTCACAGAATAGGACCGATGTTCGCACGGATTGATCCGTGGAAAACTTTCTTATTTCTCGTAAGTGTATTTTTAATAATTTTTCGTGCCAATACTTGTGAATGTTAGAACCGTTTGCTAAAATACCGTTAAATAATACTCGGCAATTTTGTTAATGAGTAACTTGTAACATAAATATACCATAGCTCTATTGTATATATCCCCTATATTTAAGGCGTTAAATCTGGTAAATAAGGGTGCAGTATGGCTTCTGTCATGGCTATTTGATATTGTCCTCACCCATTTTTGAAGCTTTATGTATTTTTTTCTAGGTACGTTTTACAAGTGTTCCCCCATATTAAGATTCCATAATTTATATAAGGCAAAACTAGAGTACAGTATAGAGAGTAAAGAATACGCTTCCGGTATAAAATGTTTAATTTTTTAAAACACCAATGTTTCTTTGAATTGTTTTTGGATAGAATATCAATATGCAAAAAAATTTCCAAGTAAAGTTTTTCATCTATTAACACACCGAGAAATTTGGATCTTTACGCTTTCCAAGATCTGGCTATCCAATGTTCTTCTATACATTGTCCGTTACCAGTAGATTTCATTCCTTTATAGGAGTTTCTGTGTACCCAATACCATGTAATGTACATTGTGCATGTACAAGTTATATTTATTTTTAATTTATTGCTTTGAACCCCCCAATTGCTTACTTCTCTTATTTTTATTTAGAACCAATCTTGGCTGGCCAATGTCTTTTTGCGAATCCAATATTGTGGGGTGTCAGCAAACAAAATGAAACTAATACAGATGAAGTGTTACAAATCGTTAATATAGAGTATAAATAGCAAATGGGCTTAATATGGACCCTGAGGTACCCACAATAATAACAGAAGACTAGTTTGAAGGCACAACATTTTTTATTAAGGTGAGAATTGGAAGCACGGCAATTTAACAATAAACTTTATGCCCAGACTCTATCATCTCTAATTATTTTTATTCTGCGTTTCTTCTTCTTCGTCGAGGTGTTTTCCGTAAATAACGTAACTGTTATCTATCCTAATGCCAATTTTCGATTCAAAATTATGCTGTTGCGAAACTGAACCTTGGCTTGGACCAACATATGTCCATTCACTTAGTAGTTTGAAGAAAATGTTTCTCATGATACAATCTTGAATACAAAGAATTAACAAAAGCTTACCTAAAGCCTTGAAGCTCCACCATCCACCATCATTGAGAATTTCCAAATTTTATAAAAATAATAATTTACAACAGCTCTTTGGGAATTACATAAATCACGTTTTTAGCGTCTCACGTCAAAACGGATTGAAATATTGAAAGAAGTGGGGTCCAAAATTTAAGAGAAAAACACAAGTCTTCTGCGGGCCCATAACACGTGTTACTGAATCTATATTAAACTAACCTATTCTTTAGTCTTCAAGGGCCCCTCAGGGCCTTTGTTTTCTCCAAACTCTCGTTTTTTTTTTCTCTAGAACTTTCGAGCCCCCAATTGTAGAAAAACTGGTGCTAGATATTAATGAGGAGCATGCACATCAGAAATTGCCATTGGGTCAAATGGGCTCAGAAGGGATCCACGATTTACGTACAGAATAACAAATCACCACGGGGCCCATAACAAGCGTCACTGAATCCAATGCTATTATAATTTGGTATATAGGGGCCCTGGTAAATGGTCCATAGTAATTTTTAAATACAGACTTGCCTACATTGACATTAAGATAAGGCCTCTCGCGTATCAGTATCAAATGCAGACTTGCCTACATTGACATTAATCGGTATTAGGCAGGCTTGAAGGGCCCCGGAATTAATAAATACAGCGATAGCTTTAGGCCCTGTTTTGAAAATTTCCAAATCTTATAAGTTTTCTTCTCCCTCCCTCTCTCCCTCCCTCTTTACCTTTTTTTCTCTATCTTTTCTCTTCTTTTCCTCGCTTTCTCCCGCCCTTCTCTTTTTTCTCCAATCTCTCGGGGCCCCTAACCTCTCGGGGCCCGTGGACTTTGTCCACCTTGTCCCTATGGTAGCTACGCCCCTGGCTACGCCCCTGTAAATTGTAAACCATGTGTAAACAACTCCACGAAACCCATAATGTTCTAGTTTATGTAGTAATATCTTATGATTAATGGTGTCAAATGCTTTAGATAAATCCAAAAATATTCCAATTGTAGATTCGTTATTTTCTACTGCTTTGGTAATTTTATCAACCAGTTGAATAATTGCCATGTATGTGGAGTGGTTTGCTCGGAAGCCAAACTGTTTTTCATTTAGTATTTTATGTCTGTCTATAAAATTCATACACCTATTAAAGACTAATCGTTCAAGTATTTTGGAAAAACACGGTAACACTGACACAGGGCGGTAATTGGAAAACATTTCGGCATCATCTTTTTTATAAATTGGTGTAACTTTCGCAACTTTAAGTTTTTCTGGGACTACACCTGTTGATATCGATAAGTTGAATATTGTGGTAAGTGGGCGTACTATTTCATTGGCGACTCTTTTTTTTGGCAATTCAAAAAAAGTTTTCCAACATCGTTTTGTTAACGAAAATTATATTTCAATACTGATGACGGTTTCCTGATATTTTTTATGTTTAAGCGAAAGGTACGTTCGATAGTTATAAATGGTACGTTGACCTTGAATAGTGCTTGCTCAGACGCAATATCCCTTTTAAATTATTCAGCGGTTTTTCCATCATACAAGATGACGTTAGATATTCTTAAAACTTTTCTTATTTTTTCGATGTTGTTTTTATCCTACCTCAACGATTGGAAGCTTTGTAAATATTTTTGTTTACATAGTTTAGCTTTTTAAATTCTTCAAACATCAATTATTCTTAATTGATTTGATGATCGCTTGTACAATGTGAAACTGGAAATTGTTCCCTTCTGTCCAGAAATGTCTCAAACTGCAAAGCAAACAAATTGCAGAATTCACTTTTAACGTACTCCACAGTTTTCCTACATTGTTTATATAATTTTGAAGTTTGCAGTTTTCCTGCATTGTTTATTGAAGAGATCTTGAAGAGACTTTTGTCATCCTCAACTAAAGTAAGAGTTTGGTATCAATCAAATTTTTCATCCACAGTTTGCATCCACATATAATTGCTCATAACTAAAATTTGTGAATAATATATTATATGTGTATCAAAATGCACTTAATCTGGTTACTCACACTATACGTTATGCTTAGTTTACATACAGTGCCCTATAGATTGTTATTCTATACATAGATGATCGCCACCACCCACCTGAATGATATATCCAATTCAATAAGTCCAAAATCGCAAAATAAATTTTTAATGCGGGTGAGCGCAATTTTCAAAGTTTCCCTGGGTTAAAATAAAAGCATTTTTCACAGACGATCCAATCCTACAATTATATCACCGACTCTTAAGTTCCACCGAAAATGCATCGAAATTGATGTTCAATTGCCACTAAAAATTCAAACAATCAGCTGTTTAATAAAAAGAAACACAATACCAAAATCCCTTCACTTTCCATTCAACCCTATTTCATCCAAGCCAATAGGGACTTTTTCATTCAGAGAGGATATGATGAAAACATTGGGACAACAATACACCATGGGTTCAATATTAAATGGAAAGATTATATACAGAAAAATGAGGTATATGAAAATATTCCACCTTGTTCAGGAACGATCAGAAAGAGACGCCCTCCAGTTCGCCGGCCATTGCCTTCTGACAACAGCCTAACCATCATCACATTTAGCAGGGGACTGTAGTGTAAGAGTGTGCGCTTCCGGATAAAATTGTGAATTTTTGCACACAAGTACTTTAGGCATTGATATAAATCCATAAAATTGATGGAAGCACTTGCCAACCCCCCTTAATGGCCCCCAGCTTGGGTTTCAAGGTTATACAGGGGTCAAAAATTTTAAATGTTCTGAATGTGTTAAAAAGCACACCATGGTGTTTGTCTGGTCACAAGGATTCCAAAAAGGTATAGTTTACACATCTATGGCTTATAGTTCCGGAGTTATGGGTAAAAACTGTAAAAATGGTGAAAAAGTCAATTTTGGTTTGTACATGGGTCAAAAGTTAAAAGTTGCTTTGATTCAGTTAATATGTGGTGCAAATTGTTTCCCTAGCTTAAAGGATTGAAATAAGGAATAGTTTTGCCTTATCTGTTATGCTTAGTTTTCACGTTATCCAACAACAAAATAGGTCACAGGTCAATAGAATCCAATAGCTGCCAATATCTGGTGACTTTTTATTCCCATTTTGGTTAATACCAGAGACACGTGAAGATAGTGAAAAACATATTCCTATATTTCAGTTCTAAAGCTAACCAACATTTGAACCACATTTTACAAAAATTGGAGCAACTTTTAATTTTTGACCCCTGTACAAACCAAAATTTCCTTTTTTACCATTTTTACAGTTTTACCCCATAATCCTAAACTATAAGTCACAGGTTAGTATAAACTATACCTTTTGGGAATCCTTGTAACCAAACAGACATCATGGTGTGCTTTTCAACACAATCGGAACATTTTACAATTTTACCCCTGTGTAACCTTGAAATCCAAGCTGGGGGCCATGAAAGGGGTGTGGCAAGTGCTTCCATCATTTTTTTTGATTATCAATGTATACAGTACTTGTGTACCAAAATTCACAATTTTATCCGGATTTGCACACTCGCATAAGATCTGTTCACTACAGTCCCCTACTAATTCAAGTCTCCGTCTAGAGGACACCAAATCGTGGAAGAAGGAACCTTGGCAATTCTGACACTATATTCAAGGATATGGGACCATGTCACACTTGAAATCCAGTAGCTCAACGATCATGAGGGATAAAGCCACCTGCATGGAACAATTTGTCAAAGCCGCTTCCACTATTCCGTCCACGGACGACAGGCGTTGATATGATGGCATCAAGAAGTTTACTGAAACAATTACATTAGCATTTTCGCAATCCTCAATGGCCTGTTCCCATCTCCCCCGACGTCTTCCAAGCTCATTGATACTACAATAAAAGATTCCAATTCAGCATTGTCAACCAAGATTAAAATCAGGATATCGCATTCGAATTTAGGAAGCGCCATTAATGAAATAGAGTCTGAGATGAAACAGACGGAGACGGAGATTGAAATCCTTTGAGCATAAATGCTAACATCAGTTGTGGATCATTGAAGAGTGCAAGTAAATCAAGAATATTAGTTAAATCCCGACTCGAGGTTTTGGTCACGTCTAATCTTGATACCGCACTTAACTACTGTCAGAGAGTGACAACTATCGGTCAATGGTAACGAATGCGTGTGTCTAAAACTCAGAAAATCAGTCACACACAGTAAAATCAAATGGTCCTACATACAACTATCTACGTAAGTATTAAAATGGTGGATTCAACCGTCCACTGACAAAAATAGAGAATCGGAGGGGGAAATACCAAGGCCTTTACTCTTCTCGGATGAATTCAGTATCTGCCACCACATCCAACAACATATAGTATATTCCGTGTAGGCCTGCTAAATTCATAGGGTGGTGGCCAATACAAAATTCTATCCCTGTCTCTTTTTCGCACACATTCCAATTATAAACTCAGTCCCGACAGAGCAGTCATTAATCAGAGGCGAAGTGGAAAGCAATTATTGCTGCATCTATTAATATTTTATCCCGGTTATTGCACAAGTCACCCTCAACGATAATGTTTAGGTAATAGATTAGTGGGTAGAACATTGCTCTCATTTTCTTACTCCTTTATACCAATCTCCCTCTCCACAAGACCAGCATTAATGATTAATGTCATAATTGGGGGTAGAAACCATTGCTGTTAATGTTCTCAACCCTTGGTTGAAGTCAGCTATTTACTATAGTGTTTTACCCTTCAAAAGGAAAATAAGACACTCTGTATATGTACTAATTTCGATTGATGGTGAGTAAAGGGTAAACGTAATAGAAGTACCAAGTACATGAAGTATGAGTATTCAATTGATCTCGTCATGCGCTGTATGATTTGTGCAGTAGCGCTTGACGGAATCTGCAATACCTCATTTGCTACTTGGGACTTGTATATGATTCATAATTTTATTTAGCCAATAAACAACATGGTATAAATGTTCTTTAGCGTTACTAATTTCGCTTAAATAATTGCTATGTTGTATCTATCAGTTTTAAAAAAAATGGTATGCAAAAATCCATTATGGTGTACTGTACCGTAGGTCATGAGAGGGTAGGGGGGGGGGGATAAATACTATTTTAAACTCGCTTCATTCATAAACATGGTAGAAGCTATTGTGCAATAGTTCGACATCAGCAGATCATAGAGTGGCTATATCGCATATTTAATGAATGGCCGCATCCGCATCACACCAGCACACTGCGTGAGCCTATTCATTCCTCAGTAATATAATCAAGAATCACTCTTACTATCTGCTGATATCACGTTCTTCAAGTTCAAGTTTCTCAATTTATCATAATCAAATAAATGCACTGGCCGCTCTTTGTCAGGCGCATTTTTTTTTACTATTTTGCCCCACAATCGTTGCCTTTTATGTTAAATACAACATTGGCCTATCATTTAAGATCAATATATCTCCTTGTTTCTTTAACTTATCGGTAATATTATTTTTCAATTATGACATAATTTAAGCAGGTGTTTCTTTCAACATTTCTGAATATATTAGTACTAAAAATCTCCTTTTGAGGTTAACTCCAACATTCTAGAATGGCAAACAACTTTCAAGAGATCATATCGCTGTCATCAATTGAATGGAAGTCTACAACGGAAATACAGTAAGCAAAATACAGCACCTTTTATATTTCAACATATTTGTCCAGAACCGAATGCGTCGCAATGATAAGCTTTTATTCGCAAAATCATCGATAAGAGCAGACTCTGAGACGGTCCCTAAAGCAATTTTCAAAGCCGTGCCTATGTCGTAACTTTTTATTGAGAAACCATCCGTTAGAGAAAGTGTATTGTTCATTTATCTTGACTGTCTTTAGAGCCCAGCTCCCTGGTTTGATCATAAAGATATTAAGAGACACGCTAATCTAGCCGTATCCCCATGCAATTGATCATAAAAACCACACTCGAGACGATGAAGGGAGATGAAAGGAACAATGGATTACTCATTTGGGTAATTTATGCACCAAACAATCAATAGAAATCTGCATGGGTATGTATAGAGTTGAATGGGGTTTATAACATTTATTCTGTATAGGCTTTATTTCTTTCATCCAAGGACACACTGAACAATGGAAATTCCATACAACTACCAAGGGCCGTGCTTTTAAAATTCGCACTTAATCCATGTAAGCTATTGGTTAAAGGTCCCAGGAAATACAAATAGAATTGATGTGGTTTGTGTCAAGTCTACAAGGAGGGACCAGAAAGCATTCAATATTTTAGTTGATGATGGACATCATTTGTGGCACCATTGATTTATGAGAGAGGATAAACATTCCAGGTGACTGTGTCAGTGGTGTGAATCTTAGTCAACACTGATTGAATATCATAGTTTCACAAATGATGTCTCGGGTAGTGTATTTTTTTTTCTTGGCCCTGTTTAATTGCATGGAATGTCCCACAAATATTTGGAGTACGTTTATCATCTCATTTCCTGGGACCTTTTAAAGTTTTAGTCGTGTGTTTTTTTCTCAAGAATGTTGAGAGAGCTGGTGCTACTTTTATGTTTATAAACCTTGGTGCGATATCATCTCGATCTGATTTTTTGGAATAAATAATCGAATAAAAATATATAAATTTTGTAAAAAGTTAAACATTCTATCAATTTACTGATCGTTCTAAACTTCCTATCATCGTCCAGTAAAGTTTATCAGCTCCCAGACATATTAAAGGAAATCTTGAAATCATAAATTTGTGATGTCGAAGTATTGAAAGTTGTTACCAATCGATATCGAGTGAATCGAAAAAAAGAGTCATTTACGTCACAGACTTTATCCAGGGCTAGCACTTATTTTTGAGATCATGCACTAGATATACCTAGAACTTAAGGCATGCGTTTCCTGTTTTTCACCAAATGTCTGAAAAAGATATTTATTGCTAATTTTTCCTAGCGTTGAGACTGATGAAATGAAATACACACATCGTACATAAGAACTAATCTAAAACATAATAGGATAGGAAAGGAAGAGAGCGTGTGTTTTCAAATAGAAAGTTTTATGTTTATTGAAAATTGTAGAAATTTTACACATTTAACTTCAAAGGTTACTGGGGGGAGATACGAGGTGCGTTCTGTGTTTTTCACAATCGTCTGAGGAAAAAAATATTATTGGCGACAGAACTGAGACTAAGACACTACCTACAAAGAAGAGACTATTGCCCCCCAGAGTTAGAAATATGAGAGAGAAAAAAAAGAGAAGAATTATCAATGGAAACACTTTCCTATAAAGTTTTATCTTGAGCTATAGCAGGGGACTGTAGTGTAGATGTGCGCTTCGGATAAAATTTGTGAATTTTTGCACACACGTACTTAGGCATTGATATCCATAAAAGTTATGGAAGCACTTGCGAAGACCCCCCTTAATGGCCCCCAGCTTGGGTTTCAGGTTTCCAGGGGTCAACAATTTTACCTGTCTGATGTGTTAAAAAGCACACCATGGTGTTTTGTCTGTACAAGGATTCCAAAAAGGTAATAGTTTACACTATCTATGGCTATAGTTCCGGAGTATGGGGTCAAAACTGTAAAATGGGTGAAAAAAGTCAATTTTGATTTGTACAATGGGTCAACAGTTAAAAGTTTGCTTTGATTCAGTTATATGTGGTGCAAATGGTTTCCCCAGCTTAAAGGAATGAAATCAGGACTAGTTTTTGCCTTATCTGTTCTTAGTTTTCACGTTATCCAACAAAATGTCCAGGTCATAGAATCCAATAGCTTCCCATAGCTGTTGTGACCTTATCGCCATTTTGGTAATAACCAGACACGTAAGATAATGAAACTATTCCTATATTCATTCTATGAGCTAAACCACATTTGAACCACATTTTACAGACAAAAATTGGAGCAACTTTTAATTTTTGACCCCTGTACACCAAAATTTCCTTTTTTACCATTTTTACAGTTTTTAACCCCATAATTCCTAACTATAAGTCACAGGTATTATACCTATACCTTTGGGAATCCTTGTAACAACCATCCATCATGGGTGCTTTCAACACAATCGGAACATTTTACAAATTTACCCCTGTGTAACCTTGAAAATCCAAGCTGGGGCCATGAAAGGTGTGGCAAGTGCTTCCATCAATTTTGTTGATTATCATGTCTACAGTACTTGTGTACCAAAATTCACATTTTATCCGATTTGCACACTCGCATAAGATCGGTTTCACTACATCCCCTACTATCTACATATGTCCGAATTAACATTTACTTTCAACGTATGAGGTATGAAGTACAATCAAATTATGAGAGTTAGTATAGCGTTCGTTCATTCTGCTCTATGTTCACTTAGACACTTTGTCCCTATTTAAACTTGTTCTCAAATGGTTGTAAAACGAACCAACCGGGTTCTAAGCGCTGGTTTTTAATTGAGAGCTAAGTCGCATAGAAATTTCACAAAGTATCCAAATAAAGTAGTACAACTTTTATCATACTTGCCCCTTGCCCTGCTTGCTTGGGTGTTTGCTTGTGTGATTCCAATAGCAAGAGATACTCTAATTATCTGTGTTAACAATTCATACGATATATATTGATGTTTAATAAGGAAATCAAAGTGGTTTCCACCCCTTCTACACTGTTAAAAATGTTCCTAATTTTTCCAGACTTTACCTTTAATTACGGTAAACCCAAATTATTCAATAATCTTCACGCTTTATTACCTATACACTAACATAACATTACAATTTTGGAGCAGAAACATGTAAATGAAACGGTGGCTAAAAATAATACTACACATTTTGAAAAAAGGTAGTATTTATACGCTGACTTTTTATATTTTTCCGTAATATTACGTTTCTTTGTAACTTACTTGTTTTTACATGTAAGAATACGAACTATGAAAATTGTTTTACCTATAAATGTGTTTAAATACGTCGTAAGTCGTCATTAAAAAATGCAAAATCTTTTTCCCCTATTCATTTTTTTAAAAATAGTTTTAAAACACTATTTTCCTCCTTTTTGTATTATTTTAGTTTATTTGAAAAAAGTAGTACACAACACACACAATATATTTAATTTTAGCATCTGCTATATCAGTAAAGTCATGTAATGTAGTGGATAATGGTTTTAGGACTTGTAATCTTAAGGCCCGATTCGATCTGATGTAAAGGTACATGTTATTAACTTAAGGTTATTCATGTGATGATTAAGTAATTGTGACATTAGAATGTTGTACATTACCATATAAAACGAAGTCTATCAACTGTTTTAAATCTTCATTTCTTTCCGTTTTGTTATGCCTTTTTTCTCAAATTGTTTGCCTGAATATAACTTTTTACAACCACGTAAACGTAGTACACCGTTTGTAGATTCCATAGTTTCTACAAAGTGCAAATTTGGTCAGAGGCTTGTAATAACATTTTTATTCTTATATTGTTTAAACAAGTCAAAAACCCAACAATAAACGTTTGAAGCTGAGATTTTCGCCGTTATTTTACATTCCCCGAAATGGTTTCGTATTTTTACGGCTCCAGTTATTGTACGTTCTGCATGTATTGAGTCCCAGCTGCCAGTCAAATGCTTGTTTTTTTACAGGTTTATTTTTAACAGTGTATGGGTGAACACTCCAAAGTCCTTTTCTAAAAACATTTATTTTTAAAGTGTATACCCGGAGTGTATATAGTGTCAATTGCTGACTGATAGACATTTGTTTGATCAAGAATGTATTTATAAATAATCTGAAGTTAACAATATAGGAGGCCTACCCTGATTGGTTATTCAAAGGTTCATGTCATGTAATGAGCCAATCAGAGATACCCTATCGGAAAGGTTGTAGAGGTTGTAGACCTCAAGGTTAATTTTTATGTTCAGTAGTACTAGTAATTCAATATTCGGAAGACTTTAAAAATTAGGGGGATGGCCCGATTTAAGGATATGAAGTTTTTATCTTAATAGATTGGCCTTCACTCCAAAACCCCCATCTGTAAAGTTTCGCGCCGATATTTCAATCCTTTTGATGCGAGAGCTAAAAACGTGATTTTGTAAGTCCCATAGAGTACAGTGTAAAATTAATATTGGTCGACCAAAATTGGGCACATTTTCGCTCATAACTTCCAAACCAAACATCCTTTGGCTCTAAGATTTCACAGGGCAGATGAGAAAAATAGTAGGTTTCTTCTGTACCAAAATGTTGACCACTTCCGGTAAAATCTGGGGCTTCTGGGGACGAGGCTATTAGCGATCGGGCCATGGACCTTTAAAGCATTTGGATTCCAGCAATAGAGGCATTTCAGACAGAGTTTTGGGCAAATTTCTCAGGAAAAAAGAGCAGAACTACATCGATTTCCTGAACCCTTTAAGACGCATGCCATATATTTCCACAATAATCTTGGTTGTGGTTGACCACAAAAGCACGATTCATATCCTTAGTTACTGTTCTTGGGTGGATAAATAAACGCAGCACAAACAATAGGCCTATTTTGCGCGCACAGCAGCACATCAAAATCAAAATGTTCCCATTTTATTATAGTGACTGAACTTTGCAAAATACAATAGATATTTTAACATTCATGTACAATTTGGTGTACAACTGCACATACCTACATTTTACCTGATTGTACAAAGGGCTGTTTTACTGCTTTTTGTGCTTCTTGTTTAAATCAAATGATTTGACTTTCTGTAATTTTTTTTCCGCGGGACCTATTTATTAAACCAACCATGAAAAAAAGTTACGTATTGATCTAAGTTAATTATTTTATGTTGTATCTATAGTCATGTACAGAATAAGGCGACCAATTGCGCGTTTGACGTAATTTGACGGTGCAGAACAAATATCGGCCGTGAAAACAGAACGTTTACTTACGTGATTTAATGTGTCCCCGAGTCGAAATCCCGACTTTAAATAGGACATTTTTGACATTTTAAATCATATTTTGTCCGAACATGCCCCGCCCATACTACACATTCAAACCAATCACAGTCCGCGCCGGGCTGATTGATAAACCTCAACGTACGCTAGGGGTATCCCTCGAACTGACCAGGACGGCTTGGGACAATCAGGAGTTACCTCCCTACTCTTCTCGAAACTGTGACATACATGTACAGGTATGACTCTCTGGCCCGACGGCTTAACGTCCCCTCCGAAAGACGAGGTACTCTCGTGGTTCATTTGCAGTGGCGTAACCAGCTTTTTTTTTCAGGGGAAGAGGGGGCACATATATTTTCAGGGGGCAAGCATATATTAAAATGTGTTAGTATAGTATATGGCCTATGTAAATCACTAATTTTTCAGGGGGGAAAGAGGGGGCAAGATTCTCCACAGGGGGGCAGCTGCCCCCCCCCTCCCCCCCCCCCCCCCCCCCCCCCCCCCCCCCCCCCCCCTTTTTTTTTTTTTTTTTTTTAGTCCAAATGAACCACGGGGAGAGCGGAACTCTAGATTTAAACAAGAGTTCTTATTCTACTCAAATCCAGAATTTAGTACCCACTTAATTCCCAGCTAGTGGCCCTCCCGGTGACCTCCTGCGCCAAAGGCGAATATCCTAACGGGCCACATTCTCCGTTAATGCAACTTGCGCAAGATTAGAATCAACTCAAAATTTGGGAAGAGGTTTATCTCAATGATATCCGGTGAACCATAAATAAAACTCAAGGTGCTTGAATCACGAAATGCACCTTTACGTAGGCCTGGTTGTGCATTGACTATTTGAGCAATGCACAGCCCTGGAAGACTATAAATAGCCCAGTAGTTCTAAAAATAGTTGTAATTCGGGAAAAAATACCTATTAAGCTCTATTAGAAATATGCTTAATGTGAAAATTGACGACAAAACCAATTCATACCTCAATTGGGACTGGGAACCCCGGATATTTCAAACCAGATTGCAATGAGCCATTGACAATGTTATATTAATAGCTATACCCACCACACATCTGTTTATGAATTTTCATAAGTTCTGAAGTTTAAAGTACTGATCGGAATTTGTCGGAAAGAGTCATGGATGCGTCATAGTGCCTAACCTTCAATGATTGGTTCAATAATTTATGCTATATTCTAGCTACTAATACGACAGACGTCCCTCTCTGCAAACACGTCCCTTTCGTAAAAGTTTCAATCATGTCATTCGAACTAAAAATCAATTGGAACACGTACAACTTAAATGCACTGTACTACAAGGTTTTCTACGAGCTTTTATCACTACAAATAGGTCTGTACTCTGTAGGCCTACTTTAAGTATTTCAAAGATCATATCAATCATCTGATTCGGCGTGTTTGGGGGGAAATGATTTAACATACTTAGTACATGACTGTATATATTTTAGGTCTAAGTACGTGCAGTTGGCAGTGATTAAATACAAAGTTCAATTGGAGGTCAACATTGTTCAAATTGTATATAATGTGTTAAACATTACGGGTTTTTTTATAAATCTTCAAAATGTAGAGATTTTTGATTTTTAGAGTCTTTTCCTCCAAAAAGGGTCTTTGGGTGGCAGTGAAAAAAATATTTAAACAAATATGGGGTGTTGGTAGCATGTACACTTTAAATTACAGGAGTTTAAAATAAATTCCAACAGATTGTGATTAGGGACCAATTCATTTTTAGAATTAAAATTAAATCTTATAGATTTAAAATTCTAATCTATAAGATTTAATTTTAAATCTAAAAATGGATTGGTCCCTAATTACAATCTTTTGGGATTTATATTAAATCCTTGTAATTAGAGTGTAGGCGACAATGATGATGAAAATGAGGGTCTACAGCCTTATATATGCATCACCTCTGAAATAAACGTTCCCTACCTTTCAATAATTGATTTGGTATTGGTTTTATTTATTTGGTTATTTTATCTCCTTTGTATTAACGTATTCCAAAGTTAACATTAGCAAACGTATGGAATTGGAAGATATTTGTAATTTCAACACATCATAATCTGACAACTATTTGGGTATTACCTCGACGCGACAATCAAGACAAAGATTTATAAATACCGACTCAGTAATGCTCACAAGACTGTCCTTGTAGGCCTACGACAAATTAGACACTCAACTTTGTACGACCTCAATGCCACTCTCACGCGAACTTTGAGGTAATTGAAAAGGATAGCTAAGGGAGCGAATATTATTTACGGCAGGGTGGAAGAAAGTCTCCCTACCCCCCCACAGATTTTTAAGCATAAATCTCTCTAAAAAAACTTTTCCCATCCTCTCACTGTAAGACAAAAAGATTAAGCTTTTCATGTAATTGCTTTGACAAACTTTCAGGGTTTTCCCTTCATGCCCTAAAACAAACAAACAACAACACACAATATGGTGTCCCCTCCCATTATGGTATGTTCTAAAGATGATTTTAGTACCCTCCTCTTTATATATAGCGTGTATATATGGCTCACTAGATACCCTGAGAAAACTTATTTCCCAAATTTCAGTTGATTCTGATCTTTCGTTGATTTCTGATCTTGCACTTTGGTGTTATGCGCAAATGCTTGCACCGCAGTATTCCATTGGTTGGCCATGGCACTGGTGCAGTAATGTTTCTATCCGTTTAGGGACAGAAGAATTACAAAGTTGCGAATTTCTTTGCACAAGGCGGTCGAATTGAACGTCATATAAAAGTACACTCCAATACTACGGCTAAGGTTTAGGTGATACAAAAATCTCAAAACTCTTTTAAAGGCAAGTCGAAGGACGATGCTGTGGATCACGAAATACACTTTTAATTTCACTGCCCATTGCATAACTCATTAAGCATGAAAGTAATGTTTAATAAAATTGGATTAACTTTTTAATCTGGAATTTGACTTTTCCAATATTGGCCTTAAAACACGATACAGGTCCATAGTGCGATTCCCGCATCCATTTTATTTTTGGTTTTGATTCAAGAACAGTCACTAAATACCAGCAATTCCAGAGTTCCACTTCCATTGATTGAATAGTGTTTGTGTAATTTCAGAATTTGCTATCACTCTGTGTAATTTAAGAATCTGAATATCACTATCAACATTCACGATTAAAGGGGGATGGCCCGAATTAAAAGATATGCAGGTTTTCATCTTGTAGATTGGCCTTCACCCAAAAACTCACCTGTAAGTGTCGCGCCGATATTTCAATGCGTTTTCATGTGAGAGCAAAAACGTGATTTCGTAATCCCCATAAGGTACTTGTGTAAAAATTATATTGGTCGACCAAATTGGGGTACATTTTCGCTTCATTACTTCCAAACCAAACATCCCTTTTAGATAGCCCTAAGAATTTCACAGGTAAATGAGAAAAATAGTAGCTTTCTCTGATAACAAAATGTGCCGCACTTCCGTTAAATCTGGGCTTCTTCTGGGGACGAGGCTATTAGCGACGGGCCCATTGAACTTTAAGGCCCCTGTGGGTGTCCTCTGTTGAGTGGTTGATCTTATTATTATGCAATAGGATCAAATTGTCAAATGTCAACCAGGTTGATTCTGCCTTCTCTTTATCTCATGTGGGTTCGCAAGGGAGTATCCTTGGTCCTCCTCTCTTATTTCTGTTTAAATGTGTAATGACATGCCTCAGTGGTCGACTGTAAAGTGCTTTTAATGCGGATGACTGCCTTGCTGGTTTCCTGGTAATGATTCCAAAATTGTTTTGCTGAGAAAATTCAGTCATGAGTTAAACTCATGCAGGCAATGGATGATTGATAACAGCTCTCCTTATATCTCGGAAGATGATGCTATTGTTGTTTTTCCAAGAAGATCTTATTCTGTTCATTACCTTTGCTGTTGTTTGCAATGAAAGCGATAAGCAACCTCTTCCTCTTCAAGTATTTGAGGTTACCCTGGACATACTCTTTCAGGAGAATCCACCATTGGCTTCAAGCAATCAACAAAAAGGCCATTGGGAGTTAAAATTCTTTGTACCTGGTCATTCAATGTATTAATATGAAAATCCTCCGCAAGACACTGCGTTTCAGCATTGATAAAATGTGCCATTAATGCATGCTCTTCTTGGTAACTCGACCTTTCAAAAGTACAAAAATCAACTTCAAATCATATGCAAAAGTCAGTTTTATTTTGGGTTGGGTCCACATACTCATATTGGGCAAAAAGAACTGGATATTGTTGGCATGTTATCGAGCCATGACCGGGTTGTACAACTCAAGCTCAACCATCTCTCACGATTTGGCTTCGGATTATATGAAATTGCATTTTACCAGAGTTTCATCTGTTCATAGATATAGTATACCAGGGGTAGCCCATTCAATTTTGTTGTTCCTCATTCGCTTCGGATTATATGAAATTGCATTTTACCAGAGTTTCATCTCAGTGGCGGATTTAAGGGAAAAGGGCCCCGTCAGCAGATTAAGGTGGGGGCCCCTTTAGCGTCAAGAAGCAATGCAATATCGCACTCTAGTGCGACTAAGGTGTGTCCGAGGGGGCCCTGAGAGCAATATTTTATGGGGGCCCTGTCAGCAGCTGCTGACACTGCTGAGTCTTAAATCTGTTTCATCTGTTCATAGATATAGTACCAGGGGTAGCCCATTCAATTTTGTTGTTCCTTGTCAAAAGGTCAGGATAGATTTACTTTTATAACACTGCTATCCATCACTGGAATTCACTGCCAAGTGAGATCAAGGACATCAGCAATTTTAATTTGTTCAAGCAATTTGTCAAAAGACATTTTGTCAAGTCAACTCTTCTAATGAATATTGAGCTGGTCTCTCATTTTTATTCTCCTTTTTAGTCTCTGATCGCAAATGGCATTAAGTTCCTATATTTGTCTCAAACATTTTGTTTGATTGTTTTTGTGTATTTTCTCCTTCCCTCTTTCTGCATGTTAGGACCCCAATGAATTAAGCTTTTGTTCGTTAAAAGCTGTTTGGGCTATAAACCATGTAATTTGTTTAACACAATTTGCATATTAATGTATAACATTGATATTGTTTTAGATATTGGCAATAAAAGTCATTCCACATTTTATACAAGGTCAAATAATGAAAAGGGTCAAAAAACCGTTAAAAAGATACCAATATGTTTGTCACATTTCAATGATTAAAAAAGTATAGTTTTTCCATCTGCAGAATCCGTTGGTTTTTAAAAAAATGTTGCAAATTGTTCGTCTAATGGTACACAGCACAAAAATATACTGCTCTGCGCACCATCTATGTTATCGTGTCCCATAATTGGAATGCCACATGTGCTGGGGGCCTAACAGGTCTGGTGCTTAGACTAGGGCATAGACTAAATAATCACCTATATAACAAATTCTGTTGTCCCCATCGAGGGGCTATAGGGGGAACCCAAGTGTAATTTCATAATAAATTATTAAAAATCATATAACTGTCTGTTCCCGCGCAGACAACTGGCACATTGTTCTTGAAAATGAATAAAATTTTACCTTTTTTTATTTCCACATTTTACTTTCCCCAATATCATTGCCTATGGATATGTATATACTTTACTTCGTCAAACCATTACTAAAGATATTACAATGGGCGCGATATGCCGAGCCATTGTTACAGCCATGTGTTATCACCTTCCCGATTTCGGATGAGTTACAAATTACCGTCCTCTCTTTTCACAATAACTAACCAGTTACATTATAATATAGGTCGTTTGACACGGACGTTTTCTTCTGAAATGCGGTAAAGTTTGAAATACGGATTATTCTGCACCCAAGTTGTTAGGTCAAAACTTGCCCAGCAAAATTCTGTCATAATGTTTGTTCATCTTTCTTCCTTTTGGAATAAATGATGAAAAATATGGTCAAAGTTAATTTTCAACATTGAACACGCACTATAGAAGCTCAAGATTTATTTATTTGTGAATGAGAATAAGTATTTTGTGCTTACGTCATTAAAAAAACTTCGTCTAAATCGGAGAGGTGGTAACACCTGATGTATTTTTCAACCGCGAGACAACATAACAATGGCCCTGCAATCCCAGATGGAGTGCAGGGCTGGTAATTGAATATCTTTAGCTCCATTGTTTGCTGAAGTCTAGTGTATCCATCGGTCACTGATATTGGGGGAAATAAATTGAAGTAATCATTTTAATTCATTTTCAGAAATTTGGTTCAATTTTATTTGCGGGAACAGATGATTTTAATAATGCATTATGAATTTACACTTGGTTTCCCCCTAGCCCCTCGATGGGGACAACAAAACAGCAACATAGAGGGACATGCCCCATTGTCTATGGGGGGGTCACTAGTCATAACTCTGTAATTCTTACATAGAACAGTCAAAAAAGAATTTATTTACAATTACTATAGTGTGACAAAATGAACAATTGATACTTCGTCATGCCTCAACTAAGGAGTGACGTCATAGCTTTCACGCAGTCTTTTAACGTGCGAATCGCAGTAAGCCGCAGTCTAATCGCGAGCGTACAAAGTCGGTGTGTGCAATACGCATGCACAATAGCTGCACGGATGTTATGACATCACTACTTAGTTCAGGCCGGACAAAATTATACAACCACTTCGATCAAAATCGGACCATTTATGTAAATTTTACCCCAGGATGAGCTTGAACTGTCATGTGCCTATTGTACTAAAACTTTGACTTATTAGATAGGGCAAACTATACCTTTTTTAAAACCTTATAAATTGGTACATATTTCCAATCAATTCAATTCTGATTTTTTACCCCTGTACAAACGTTTCCCCCTTATTTCCACATGTTCCACTATGTTGATTTTGGTCAACTTTGAATATAATATTTTTGCACAACTTCAAAGTATATTAACACCAAAATTGCTTCTTTTGCAATTTGTTTGGGTCAAATCATAAAATAACTGGACTATATATTCTCATTATGATGATCAGTGACTCTTTTACATAAATAACATAAAAACATGAATAACATAAAACAGTCAATATATCAAACCTTTCCATATGACCTTTAAACGCAGACATTCGAATGACACATACGAACATAAGTAACATTTTGATTTTGAACACCGGTGTGAAAGAATATATAGTCCGGTGGGAGCCATAGTCCGGGGCTCCATAGATGATAACGGAATAAAGCGTGAAACTTATGTTGCGCAAAGAGTCAACTGAATCGATTGCCCTATTGTTCACCGTTGTTCCCGGACTATGAGTACGCCGGACAATGGTTACTTCTACACCGGTTTGTCATTCAGCGCATTCCTTTATTTTGCAATAACATCATGACCAAGTACCTGCCCCCTAAACCCTAAGTTCCCGGAACAGAAATCATTGGCGAAATGTCATTTATGAGAGCTATTAAACTAGTATTTACGCCACGTGTTAAGTCTTACAATTTCTGATGGAAAAGCTCCGGAAGCTGTAGGGGAAACCACATTATGTGGCGGGTAATTTTAGGCTAGCCCCGTGAAACTTGGAAGTTATCCAAATCAAACGTACTTTATAGCCTGGAAACTTAGAAAATAATATGATCGGTGAACCACACCAAATATCGCCCTTGCTTGAAGGTTTTCTGTTCAAAACATGTATTTAGCATGGAATACAAAATGGATACTTATTTTCTACAGTGATAAATTTAGAAATATGAATCATGGTCGCGTAAATTTAATGAATACAAATTTGAGAAATTAGATAAGCAATGTAATTGTATCGTAATTTTAGGAAATTAAGTTGATTTCATAATAAACCTCAACTTGAAATATGATGTTAATCTACCGCCCCAATTACCATCTCTTTTGACATCTCACAAAATGTTTTAAAATGGGACAAAACTTTAGAAGAGCCTCTTTGTACTTCGTGTATTGGGAAGATCTGAAAAATGAAAAGGCAAAAAAGGGTTATTCAATTGGAATCGTATACTGCTAACAATTTAAGAAAATGCGATGTCATTAGATAAAGTAACACACGAATACAAACGGTGCTAACGCGCATAGAAGAACTTCTTTCAAGTTAGTCAAAGAAACCATGCAAAGGCGGCATTTATTGGTTGTAGCTAAACACAGAAAGTAGCCATTTAGTAAAATAACTCGAGTTCAGGACAAAATTGACAGAATGAGCATATTTCATTCGAAAACAGTGGACTGGTTATTGATTATTTCGTGAATATGTGCATGCAGTATCACACCAATCAACAGTGGCAATACTGGACGCATAACCCCCGCAGCCGCGTGCAAGTGGCTGTAAGCCTGCTACAACTAACACGGGGATCCGTCTGCTCATTCAGTCCACGATAAGGGTATTTAGCCGGCTGACTATGTTTTAAGTTTGTAGACTTATGGACCCATCTTTTTCACATTCATGCGGGGACAATTGAATATTAATTATTAAAGAACAATATACAGATGTTGAATCTTAAAAAGGAATTTTATTATGGGAATAACAGCCAATTTTTGGAAAAAATAAAGATTTGATGACGTCACGGCATTGATTGGTTTATTATTTTGCTTCGGGGGACCCATTCAGGTAAAAATGACGTACGTATCCCTACATTGGAAAAAAACAACCGATTATCGTCATCGTACGTCGGTTTTTGAATCTGTAGGGAAAAGGTAAATTTTGTACTGTTTAGACATAATATACGGTGAAAAAAAAAAAAAAAAAAAAGGTTGTAGCTAAACACAGAAAGTAGCCATTTAGTAAAATAACTCGAGTTCAGGACAAAATTGACAGAATGAGCATATTTCATTCGAAAACAGTGGACTGGTTATTGATTATTTCATGAATATGTGCATGCAGTATCACACCAATCAACAGTGGCAATACTGGGTAAACCTATTCATGTGCTCAATGATATAATCGAGAATCACTTTACTGATCTGCTGATGTCACAATCAAATAATGCACTGCCCCCCCTCCCCCTTCTCAGGTGCATGTTTGGTCTGGCTATTTTGCCCCAAATGTGATTTATTTTGCTCAAATGTTGCCTTTCATGTAAGTCTATCATTTACGATCGATATATAATTTCTTTGCATGGTTCTTTTAAGACACATTTCAGTACTAAGATAAATACAGTCCTAAAGTTTGCCCTAGTTCGAGAGTACCATAAATACACGGTTTATTCCGTTAAGGTTTCCGAATTCATAAGTGTTTCAGAAAAAAGTGTGTCAGGTGAGACAGGTTACGGAAACACCCACTTATTATCCAGCTTGTGTGCCAGAAGAAAATTTGACTTGGTGTGAATTGTTGCCACCCAATTTTATTTTCTTTTTTTCTGGTTAATCTTCTCATTTTTTCTTTCTTCTTATCCCTTTCCTTTTAATCGTCGATCTTCTTTGTCTATAGATATCTTCATTTCTTCTTGTTAAAGGCGCGCATGATTGTTGTAACATCTTTTAAAGGTGGTTATTTTGGTAGTTTTTCATGCAACATGAAATATTTATGACCTTAAAGATGCATCCCGTGATGCATGTTAGCAACTCTGTTTATGGTTCAACAGACACTCTCAAGAAAAAAATCCAAAATTTAAGTGAATTCTGGTGGTGCGTTTTGATGTTATGAGCAAATGTTTGTATCACTGTTCTAATTTCTGTCCGTTTGAATGGTTTAAAAGTTACTTGGATAGTAGAACACAATTTGTACGATATCAATCATGTGATTCAGTTTATCAAAATATAAAATGCGGGGTACCACAAGGCTCAATCTTAGGTCCTTTGTTATTCATTCTATATGTAAATGATATTGTAAATGCCGTTTCATTGCTAGAAGTGGTCTTGTTTGCTGATGATACTACCTTACTGTACTCCCATCCTGATATAGCCACAAAAATTGATGTAATAAAATAGTAAATTACAAGAGATTAGCTACTGGTTCGGGGCAAATAAATTATCGGTCAATGCGAGCAAAACCAAATTATGCTTTTAGGATCTCCTTATATAACTTCTAAATATTCCAGACAAGAACTGAAAGGCAATGATTGGCAAGGAAAACTGAAGTTAATGCTACAAAATATTTTAATGTTGTACATGATAATGTGATATTGGAGAGAGTTTACGAAACCAAATTCTTCGATGAACATCTTACGTGGAAATATCACATCGATCAAATATCAAAAAATATTTCTAGAAATGTTGGTTTACTTAACTAAAACACTTTGTACCTGGACATGTATTATACTCTTTATATTGTACGCTAGTATTATCTTACATAAATTATGGTATCTTAATTATGGGGTAGTTCTAATAAAATATATTTAGATAAATTATTTAAGTTGCAAAAATGAGCTGTTAGGGCGATTTCAAATAGTCATTATAGATGCAACTGGGCCATTATTTTCAAAAGTAAAATTTGGTTGAACGTATTTGATACATATAAGCTCGAACTTGCAGTGTTTTCTATGTACAAACGCTATACTAGTCAATTACCAAAACCTTTTGAGAATTACTTTGTTAACATGCCAAATCATATATCATACAAGAATGCCCACAACTAGATATTAATAATAAGAAGAATGTTTTCCGATCGCGCGGTGAGAAATTCTGGACCAAAATGTGGAAAGTCCTTGGATAAGATATCATACGTGTAAAAATATCAAATGTTTTAAGAAATCATTTCAAATCTCTACTTATAGCTGATATTCAATGAGTTTTGGTTGGAGCAG
The DNA here is from genome assembly GCA_023653785.1 of Ophioderma brevispina. NCBI lineage: Eukaryota > Metazoa > Echinodermata > Ophiuroidea > Amphilepidida > Ophiodermatidae > Ophioderma > Ophioderma brevispina. The sequence goes on from JAMKCH010000403.1 coordinate 55,105, forward strand.
TCTTTGTATGTGTATCTTTGTTTGGTTTGTATGAAATGGTTGGTTTACTTAACTAAAACACTTTGTACCTGGACATGTTTATACTCTTTTATTTACGCTAAGTGTTATCGTTACCAAATATGGTGCTTAAATTGGGTATATACAATAAAAATCTATTTAGATAAAATATTAAGTTGCAAAAATGGGCTGTTAGGACGTTTTCAAATAGTCATTATATAGATGCCATACTGGGCCCATTAATTTTCAAAATACATTTGGTTGAACGTGTTTGATACATATAAGCTGGAACTTGCAATGTTATGTACAAACGCTAAACTAGTCAATTACCAAAACCTTTTGAGAATTACTTTACTTGTTAAACCTGCCCAAATACATAATCTCATACAAGAATGCCCACACTATAGTATTATAATACTAAGACAATGTTTTCCAATCGCGCTGTGAGAAATTCTGGACCAAAATTATGGAATCCTTTGGATAATAATATCAAGACGTGTAAAAATATCAAGTGTTTTAGAAATCATTTCAAATCTCTACTTATAGCTGAATATTCAATGAGTTTTGTTGGGGCATGTCTTGTATGTGTATCTTTGTTTGGTTTGTATGAAATGTTGGTTTACTTAACTAAAACACTTTGTACCTGGACATGTATTATACTCTTTATATTGTACGCTAGTGTTATCTTACATAAATTAGGTATCTTAATTAATGGGGTATACTAATAAATCTACTTTTTAGATAACTATTTAAGTTTCAAACAATGAGCTTGTCAGGTGCGATTTTCAATAGTCATTATAGATGCCATACGGGCATTATTTTCAAATTAAATTTTGTGGAACGTATTTGATACATAGTAAGCTTGAAACTGCAATGTTTATGTACAAACGCTATACTACAATCTTGGGACAAGTGTTGGTCAACACTTTTCTTACCGTACAATAAAATCGTCCCCCCTCTCCCCCCGGAACACGTCGAAATCTAATTGTGTGTACAGTGCGCCTAACAATACTCAACATTTATCGGTGGGGAAGGGTATGTTTTTAGGATTGCAAGACTCAGCTGATACCAAAAAAAGTTTCAATTTCATACCTTCAAAAATGGCCGGAATTATTCAATAGAAAGGAGAGCTTTGATTTTCACAAGGTGTGCCAACTACATTTTTGTAACACAGATCGTGTGCGCGAAGCCGAAAAAATCGTATACAATTCCGTTTTTTGCCATAAAATGAAACCCGGATAAAGGATCAACAACCAAATTTGGCACAAATACACACAATAAAACTACTTTGATATCCGTATTTAAAAATGGGTATATATTTGTTCGGCTGAGGGACAGGGTCACAAATAATCAATTTAGTGGCATTTTGGGCCTATCTACCGATATGAAGCACTGGATATGATAACTTTAATAACATAAATCAAAAGCTCAACTTTGTGCAGATCTTCTACAATATCTAATCTATATATTAATACCGGTGGTCTGTCCGTCTGTCTATTGTCTGTCTTGTGTCTGAACCGCGTCGATTTTCTCTCGGAGACCGAGGGTCCGCACGTTCCTGGTAAAACTTGGTGGGCGGGTGCCCCTTGACCGAACGAAGACCAGGTTTGTATTGATTATTTGGATCAAGGTCATCGGGGGTCATTCTAGGTCAAAGAGGTCAATCACCGCGACTATTTGCTCGGAGACCGAGGGTCGCACTGTCCTGGGAACTTTTGGTGGGTTGGGTGCCCCTTGACCTCCCAAAGACCGAGTTTTGAACTGTTAGTGATCAAGGTCATCGGAGGTCACTCAAGGGTCAGTAAAGGTCAAATGGGGTAACATTGGGTATGTAAATGAAACTTGGAGGGTGGGGTCGATTTTTGATGCCGAAAATTTTGAAGTTCACAACAGGTCATCAGGGGTCATTCAAGGTCAAATGAGGTTTAAACAATTGGTTTCTCGACCCGAGGGTTGCGGCGTTCCTAACTTGGGGGGTGGGTGCCTCTTACCGTCCGAAGACCGATGTTGTATTGTTATGGATTAAGGTCATCAGAGGTCATTCAGGTCAAATGATGTCAAATGGTTAACGTTGGTTATGGACACGAAACTTGAGGGTAAGGTCCGATTTTTGATGCCAAAACTTATTAAAGGTCATGACAAGGTCATTCGGGTTCATTCAAGGTCAAGAAGGTCAAAGGGTAAACTTTGGTGTATCAGCCGAAACTTGGTGTGCGGGGGGGTCGATTGTTGAATGCCGAAAATTTTGGAGGTCACGACAAGGTCATCACGGGTCATTCGAGGTCAAATGAGGTACACGGTGTATGACATAAAAACTTGGAGGGTGGGGTCATTGTTAATTGCCGAAAATTTTGAAGTCACGACAAGGTCAACAGGGGACATTCACGGTCAACTTGAGGTAAACATTGGTGTATGAACATGAAACGTGGAGGGTGGGGTCCGATTGTGTGATGCCAAAAATTAAGGTCCACGCACAGGTTCATTCGGAGGGGTCAATCAAGTTCAAAGGAGGTCAAATGGAGTAAATGTTGGTGTATGGACATGCAACTTGGATGGTGGGGTTGGTTATTGATGCCAGCAATCTTAAATGTCACAACAAGGTCGTCATGGGTCTTCAATTTCAACAGGAGGGTCAAATTTGGGTAAACTTTGGTGTATCAGACTGAACTTTGTGGCGGGGGGAGCTATTTGATGATGCCAAAATTTAAAGGTCATTACATTCGCAAGGAGGTCTTCCATGTCAAAGGCACCGCGAACCTGGGGTCATTCATGTCCAAGGTGATCGGGAAACCCAGGTGATCCACGACCCAGGGATCGCGAACCCTGGGACCGCCTGTAGCAAAAATAAAGCACAGTACCACACAAAAAAATAACACGCAATATAATGGGGGTCGAACTCACGACACAACGTTTCATTAAATTACTAGTCCGACATCATTAACCGTGCTATCCCTCAGCTTACCTGTATCGGTTAAGTGAATTATTAACAACAGTGCTAAATATTTTGTCGAAAGCAGTAATCTTTATTTCGTTGTTTTAGGTGTATAAAACTTTTATAAAATTGAGTAGATTACAACGATAATCCTACGATGTTGCAATTTTCACAGTTAATAGTTGCTCTAAATCGGAAACGCGCGATTGCCAATATATAAAATAAGTTAGTACTCTTCTATTCTTTTATATTGTGGGCATATCGAAGAAGCTGTATTGATTTCCACCATGAATACCGTGGATTATCGCTTTTTCGTCTCATTGATTAAGGCTAAAATGTGTCTTTACATTGCAATATTTCAGTATGAAAATAGGTTAGCGCATTGAAAAACCGCAGTAGAATAGCGTAATACCGGCGTTGCATTGGAATAAGAATTCATCACCTCCTCCCACCACCTCACTTCCTCCTCCTCCACTTCTCCCTCCGCTCATCCTCCTCCCTTCTCCTGCTCCCCATCATCGTAATCGGTTATCTGTAAGATTTCTTTTTTCTTTTTGATTTCAGGTTTGAAATTAATGGCAACTTGAACATTGTTGGGTGGTTTTTATTTCCCATGGCTATTAAATTTTATAATTGGAAGCTTTAACTGTCAGTAGCATTCTTGCGCGTCATTTTGGGACATTGACTACGTTTTGAGAATCGAAATTTTGTATTTGTAACTGTATCAGGTTTTAGACATGTTATTACGAATAGAATAAACCATATTACGCCGATCTCTGCAACACCCGCAGACGCACGCGACACTCTCAACACGACGCATGCACGCACCCACACACACCACACACACCATATATTTAAAATAATTATTTGAAGAAGTCAATACTCATTTTTGAGATCTTCATTCAGGCATGAAGACCTCCCCAAATTCAAAATATGCGTGTTGTGACCCTCTGTCTACTGAAGATGAGGGAGGTCCGTCTATGGTTGCTATATTAAGGGTATTTTAGCGCACTTACTGTTTTTCCCCTTCATTATGGTTTTGAATTTTGCTTCTACAACATTCATTCCACCCAACCGAAAATAATACAAATTTACTATTATTTGTCACTACTTGATTGACTTCAAAACACGTGAATTACCTACTTTTAATGCATAATAGGTCCAAAAGGTTGTTAAGATAGCTTCTTTGCATTTAAAGTGACTGGCCTAATTTGTAAATATCTTATACTGTAAATATACAGTCCCGTTGAAAGAATATCACTTTTTACTCACCGTCCCCCTGAAAACTCCATGTAAATCCCATGGAGCATTCTAAAGTTACAGCCTCCAGTACCAACCCGGCACCTTTTTTCCGCGCACAAATACAATCTTGGACAAAAGTGTTGGCACACTTTTCGTTACCGTAAACAGTAAAATCCGTCCCCTCATCCCCGGAACAAAGTTGAAATCTTAAAATTGTGTTACATGCGCCTAACATCTCAACATTGATCGTTGGGGAATAGGGGAGTTTGAGGATTACAAAGATTCAAGCTTGATACCAAAAAAGAAGTTCAATTTCATACCTTCAAAATGGCCGATTTATTTCACTAGAACGAGCTGATTTTCCACCAATGTGTGCACTACTTTTGACAAAGATTGTAGTCAATTACCAAAACCATCTCAGAATTACTTGTTACACATGCCCAATACATAAATACCATACAAGATCCCCAAACATAGTATTAATAATAAGAAAATGTTTTCCGCTCGCGCTGTGAGAAATTCTTGACCAAAATTATGGAATCTATTGGATAATAATATCAAGACGTGTAAAAATATCAAGTGTTTTAGAAATCATTTCAAATCTCTACTTATAGCTGAATATGAAGGAGTTTTGTTGGGGCATGTCTTGTATGTGTATCTTTGTTTGGTTTGTATGAAACTTAGGTTTAGGGGATGATCACATCTGGCCTTATTGGCCTCTCGATCATCTCCTCAATATCATTGTCTTTTTGTGTCTTTGTAAGATTTATGTGATGATATTGAAATAAAGGTTCGGGTGATATACATTGTCTTTTTTAAGGTAAATCAGTCAGCGATACTATGAATTAGCCATTTAATGTAATGGCACACAATGTAAGCTACGTTTCTGTTTATTCCATACAGATATCTTCTTGTATGTGGGCGTTGTATTGATTTATATTTCCTTTCATTTATTTAGTGTTTCACCTGGGCCATACAATCAATGTCAAACATTGCGCTCTCTTGAAGTCCAGGGATCAACATGAAAACGTGAAAATGTATAAAAAAATGATCAATTATAAAAATAAAAGAGAGGGTTACTAAAAAGGTATGCAAACATAAATATTACAGAAGCTTATTATGAACATTTAAAAAGAAGATTTAATGTGAAGTGACACCGATTTTTAATGGAGATAAGTTTGCCTCTTTGAGTACGAAAGACCCTTTGCCAATCTGGGTGTGGATTTTACTTAGATTTATACTAGATTCCACTGCTGTCTGGACTAGTTCTCTTTTATGTGAAGGTATAGAAAGAGCAATATAGGGTCTCAAAGCCAGTTCTGTTGTACAGTTGGGCAGAAATCAATGATTACTCTTGCTTGCTGCCCTCAAAATTCACACAATAGTAGATTCCACTGCTGTCATGACTAGCTCTCATTTATGGGAAGGTATTGAAAGAACAACAGAGTGGCAATACGGAGGCCAGTTCTGATGTACAGTTGGGTACAAATCAGCGATTACTCTTGCTTGCTGCCCTCAAAATTCACGCTAATTATACTAAATTCTACTGCTGTCTGGATTAGCTCTCATTTATGTGAAGGTATTGAAAGAGCAACAAAGTGGCTACACAAAAGCCAGATCTGTTGTACAGTTGGGTACAGATTAGTGATTACAATTATAACCCTTTGTTAACTATTTGAAGTAATGGTCGCGGTCCAATGACCTTCGGTATTGCCCAGAAGTCTAAATGGTGATGTATCTAGTATCAATCATTAATTAAGGTTAGCAGAAGCAAATGATAAGAAGGCCAATGAACAATGGGTATTGTTGGTTGCAACCAGTAGTGCATTTAATGTTTAACATTGCAGCACAACACCTTTTTAAAAATAGGGCATTTCACGGAGGTCAATAGGTTTGCCTTGACCAGCACTTTTGCCCTCCAGAACACCCAAGCAGCAAGATATACAAAGGACCACCTGCAATGAAATAGCTGGAAATGCTCAGGTGAACCAGGTGCGTGTATTGTATTCTTCACATGCTTGGATGATCTGGAGGGCAAACAAAAGTCCATTCCTTAATTTCCTTTCCGTGAAATGCACCCTATTATAGTAGATCAAAAACCATCGTGGTCAAACCCAGATGTCAAAGTTTTGACAGCGGCGATTAGTTGGGAGAGGAGACAAAAAAGAAAATATGTGCCCCTATTCACCCGTTTTCATGAACGAACTGAGATAATCTGGCCTTTCATGTTGACATCATTTTACACAAAGAATGCAAAGACTGTTGTCATGGTTGTGTTAATCCAAAACACAGGCGTTCAAAAGTCAGTAACATTTCCACTCACAACCTCCTTTACATCTAATACCACTGAAGGCAAATCGATAGTCAGAAAGTTTTGAGAGTTAATGCAGCTATAAATTGCGCTTGTGAACATTGATTTGAATTGCTTTCATTAAGCCTGAGATTTATTTTCTCTGTTATCGAACTACAGGATTCAATCGATTTAGTGTGGAATTTAATTTCCAAACCACTGCACATGCCCCTCATTCAATGCTCATACCTTCTAAAAAGTACTATAGGTGACACGATGGGTTGGATCTACTATAATGGCGGTTTCACAGAAGGTCAATAGGTTAACTTGGCCAGTCCTGCCTCCAGAACAACCCAAGCATGCAGAGAATACAAAGGAATCACCTGCAGAAAAAGCTGAAATGTTCAGGTAAACCAGGTGCGTGTATGTATTCTTCACATGCTTGGATGATCTGGAGGGCAAACAAAAGTCAATTCAATATAATTTGCCATCTGTGAAAGACCCTATAAGCTTAACTACAAGCAATCTCATAGCTGTCATAGCCATATATGGACAAAAGCAAAGTTCCCGTGAATGTCCTGCACCACCTCTGAAAACACAAAAACCTGAAATGACCAAAATTTCACAAAATGCAAGAGAGCAAGATGACAGAAAGCACACGACTAGAAAGTTAATTACCACTCCAGACTTGTTTATTTGAATCCTGCAAGACACCGGTAACATGGTTAGTTTAAACCGTGTCCTTAACCCCCCAAAGCACAACCCCGAGAAAGTTTGTGCCCAAGACCCCGCGCCTAAATAGTTCGGGAAACTGACGTGCTGTCTCGTTACTTGTACTGCCCTCCAAAGTAGTAATTGATTGACGAAGTTTGTGATGTAATTACAAGCTATATCTTCCTAGATCTATGTGGTGCGTGTATAAAGGTGGACGGTTTTATTACCGAGTAAGTAACCACATTAGTAGAGACTTCCTCTTTGATTCTTGCTTACAGACCTATAACCGCGGCCTATGGCTGGTATTCTGAAAGGGAGACTAACTTTAGACCTGGGTTTAAACCAGGGTTAGTCCTACAAGAAGGAACCTTTTTTTCTTACAACTTACTCTAAAAAAGTGCTGTAACGGGTGAGAAAATTCCTCATGGATGGGCTGGAACAGCCCATCCATGAGGAATTTTCTCACCCGTTACATTTAACTTTCACAGTATTTTGAATGGAAAAAGGTCCCCTCTTGTAGGACTAACCCTGGTTTAAACCCAGGTCTAAAGTTAGTCTCCCTTTCAGAATACCAGCCTATATTTTTAGCAAGTTTACTGTACTCTCGTTAAGCGCTTTCACGTAAATCTTAAGTTGATCTTCTAACGCCGATATAAGCCTGGGAGTAATGTGCTTATCCCAGGCATAAGCTTAAGTAAATGCTCTTTTTGGCTTAAGATATTCATCCTTCTACGCCTTCGGCGCCAATCGTTATAGCCTGATTGATTTGATTAATAATATTCTATTTTTATTAACCTTAAAATACTAAATGTTGATTAGACATGGTTATAGTAATTATTTGTACATTATACATAAATTTATATGTATGCGGGATGTAGTAAACGATCATTAGATGTAAACAATATCAACAAGATAGTTCACTGTTAATTTTCATACTTTCAGTAAAAATAATAATACACAAATTTTTACTTTTTAATTTTCCTTTTAACTTGTAATCCAGTGCCTAAACTGCCAAACACTTTAACCCCCAAAGACTACCGCTTTTCTTACAGCGTGTCTGATTGGCTCATTGCATGATATAACATCATATGCCCTCTAAGCAACCAATCAAAATAGACCTTCTGTATGAACTTTAAGTTTTTTTCTTACCACGTCTCTGATTGCCTAATCACATATGCCTAACCTTTTTAGTAACCAATCAGTATTGCTGGTGGTCACCACGGGGTTAAAATTAAAATACGACCCTTTTGCTAATTTCAGTGTTTCCCGTATGAAATACAACTGAAAATATTTTAGTGAAATGCACTAATTGGAATAAAGCCAAAAGCGGGCAATTCTACCTGTATTTTATAACACAGGTTACGACTCACAGACTGTAAAGAAGTCTTTGAATTTAACCTTTTAAAATGACAATGTTTGTATACGTTCTGATAATACCATCTTGTGTCAAATATCTTTACTAATATAACGGCATAAAAGACTATAGTTGAATTGTCAGAGAAAATTTTAACAATTTGGTACAAGTCTTCTACACAGTCTGAGAGTCTTCGTATTTCTATAACCTAATACACACGCTAGACTCCCACTGACAGTGAAAGAGTCTACTTTCCAAAGCTATGGATCATGAAATGCCCATTTAACATGAGAGGTTCTACAAAACTGATTTCCCGCGTAAACTTTGGTATCCTCTAAAATCGCTAAATACCTAGGGAACTTTAATACAACAAAGAAAGTAAATATCAAATGATTTCCAACATTGGCGATTGTTTAGGCTTACACATTATTTAAAAGTATTAAAGAATGAAGAAAGATGTTAAAGAATTATTTTGCTTAATCTAATTTATAAGTAATCTAGCTAAATGTATCCTAAACATGGGTTTGTAACGTGCAATATGTAAAACATACCATTTGCATTCATTCAGAATTTGAAATATAAACATTACAACTGTTGGTGTCCGTCACATGTGGAACCCTAGAATGACCTTTCATCCAGCATAAAAATCAGATAAAGCATTATTATTTGAGATTTTAGTTTGATAAATAACCAAGTAATCTGAAGCAGACATGAAATATGTTTTAAAATGACAAACTGCAATCGGTCTATTCGATGGCCCTATTACATAGGTCATGTAGAATTTTCAATTAATGTAATTATTCATTTCTACTGTACTCTCATTATTAGCACTCACACCGCCATGTAAAATATTACAAATATTGAAAATTCATTACACAGAATAAATTTACTTTCAAATTTAAAACCTAAAATGAGTATGTGGCACACTGGGACCTGAATTTATGGAATTACACGTTTACAATGCAGATCTTAAAAGTTGAAAGGCCGCGATTGGTTTCACAGTTTTAATACTTTCTTTGAAGTCGTGAAATGTAGTTTATCAATCACTCGGAGACAAACTGTACTCTTGGTATTTCCGCAATGGGACAAGCTTAAGATTTCATAAATCATCAGGTTTTACTTTAAAGCCATATTACGGAGAATCTATTAAGAGGCTTTAGTATCACTATGGTGATGATAATGATGATGATGCGAAAACCCCATCTTAATAGCTTCTCTGCAGTATGGCTTTAGTATCATTCCAGTGATGATTGAATCTTGATAATGATTATTAATCACACAATTTGCTTCAATTGGAAATCTATTTTGGACTTGTTTTGATTCATATACATATTACTAAATTAGTGTTCTATTAAATATCACTACTAGATTAGAGTACTGGGAAAAATATGGGATTAGTCCTTTCTGGCGAAAAGTAACAGACTATTGTATCTTGGGACAAGTAATTTTTTAATCACATAGAGATTTCAGGGTATGACAATTAGAGGAAATGCTTTACGAGGTTTTAATTGGGTGGTTTTGAGTGTATCTTTGATTGCCTATGGTATTTTGACAAAACTAAGAGTGGCACTGGTATTAAAGCACATTCCTACATGAGGCACAACTTGAGTGCTCCTAATCACATGTCTGTTTGGTCGTTTATTTGTTTGTTCCTTATGAAAATATTAATCTTGAAAAGCTTTTTTTTTAAAGTTGATAATGAGAAAGAGGAAATATTTTCTTCTTTGCCACAGGAGGTAAGCATATACTTTTTGCATTAAAGTAAATGATTAGTTAATAAATAATAAATGACTTTTTTGTTTAAATTAATCGATAAATGGTGTAAACCTTCCAATCGTTCGATTTGTGCTGGTAATGTAATTCATAGTCGATTATTGCTATTAATAATCATTATATTAATGATTAATAATCATTATATATGCCCTGTAATTTTCTCCGTGAAAGACAATAACTTATCGAACATAACACGAAAACCCTCAACAAGAAAAACACTTTTTTTCGAGGACAACTGTTGAACTATATATCATAGAATGCTAGGATCACGAAACGCACCTTTAATATCTTCTCCGGTATATAAATATCTTTATCGATATTTATAGATTTGATGACCCGTGTATCCATTAATCTCCGTGTAATGTATAGGGGGTTTCCATACAAATTTTAAATGGGGAGACATTATATACGCTTAATCATAAAAATGTTCTATGCTAATTTTACTCACAATTTTCGGAGACTTTCTGTAAGTAAATGTTCTAAAGGAAATGTATAAAGGAAGTCCACACACAAAATGATGATGTTTTATTAGACTTTATATATCTATCTCAATATTCGGAGAACTATACGGAAATGTTAACCCTTTTCAACAGCGGTAGATTCTGGGTAAGTTATAAGACATAAGTCAATGCCTTTTGAAATAGAAGTTTATTTGAAAGTCATCTCAAAAACCTCTAATCTGCTGATTTAAGACTAGGCTTGTTTGTACTCATTTGAATGCATTTTTCATGCTGATTCTGGATATGGTTATGAAAATGTGCAATTTTGAAATTTTTGACAACAAATTGAAAACTCATGATCCCAAGCAACATTTTGTTGTCGCAGGACCAAGACACAGCTAATGGGCAGATCAATCCGATATTAATACAACCTTTTGTTATCTCTAACATAGAGGGCAACAATTGGGGAAAGCAGTTCAAATTAGGGCCAAAGTAACCACCTGGCCAAGAGGGGGTTAGAAATAGTTCATTATATGATAAGGGTGATTATTGATTATATCAATTACGACCCTTCATGATTGGTATGAAGGTCTCGAAAATCGGGAATGAGTGGCTGTTGCCTAATTCCACCTAAGAAAGGCATTTGACAGAGTCCCCCATGCCCCTCTTTTGCATACACTTTATTCTTTTGGAATCACTGGTCTTCTCCGAAGCTGGCTTAGGTCCTACCATTCCGACAGAACCCAGTCTGTTTCGGTCCATGGTATTTTTATGACCCTGTCCTTGTTCTGTGTGGTGTTCCCCACGGCTCTGTCGTGGGACCTCTTCTCTTTCTTATCTTTATTGATGATACTTGTCGTTCAACATTTTCTCTCAAGAGTTCCATGGTTCTTTATGCTGATAGTCATATCACCATCTTTCAAGCAGACATTGGTACTATCCACTCCACGATTGGTTTATTAACAACAATCTCACTACCAATGCTAGCAAGACGACGCTCATGGTCATTTCCACTGAGAAAGATCCATTTCCCAACCTCTCTTTCAGCCTGAATAACCATTCCTTGGTATTCACACCTCCGAAAATTTATCTTGGAATGTGCATGTTGACTATATCTCCAAGAAAGCCATGCAGGGCAACCACTGAATATATCCACAGGTCTCAGTTTAACAACGCCTCCCCTACTACATGCCGTTTTCTGTAACCTGGCCTTGGTTCAACCCATCCTTGAATACGATAGGATCACTTGTCACCCTTTAAACATCACGTGAACATTCTACTGTCCTGTAATCTCTCTCCCTGAAGTTAATTTAGTTCTAGTTCGGTATCATGACGTACATCGCAGTCTTAATCCACCTTCTACTTTCTTTCGTTTCCTTTAATTGCATTTTGGGGCCACTTTTTCTTACTCTTTTTTTCTGACGACTAGAAAAATATTCTACGAAAAAATGCACGTGGTCGTCTGAGACAAACACTTTTTTGGGCCATATTACTAATGTTATTATTTTTGACAGGTTTGGCAACGGGATATCGTTCAAAGACCCCGATAGTTAAAAGATTGGGCCACAAATTGGGCACCGGGAGGGGGCTGGATTGGTTAAAGTTAGAAAGAGTAGACCTACTTTGTAACTGTTTCTTTTGTTAATTATTGGGATTTCCGTCATCGTATAGGCAAAACGTTCTTTGTAGAAAAGGGCTCCAAAGTATGCCTACAATGAATGCGCTGAAACATGACAAACTTCCCCAGAATCGTGTAAAAATATCAATAAATATATCCAAAATAGAATAACATCCACGAGTATAAACTTCCCATAAGTGGCCATGATGAACCTGACAGTGCCACAAACACTTTTTTGGGCCATATTACTAATGTTATTATTTTCCTTGTCGTTAACGCATTGATCTTGCTGAAAATGGTTCATGTTGATCCAAAAGTGTATGTTTATATTTCAAAACGTCTAGGTCATAACTCGAATTTCATTAGGATTTGCAAAAGCTATGGCAATTTTCACTTCAACAACTTTTCCATAAAATTGATAAATAGAGTATTTTGGAAGTTCTTTCATAGTTGTGAGGTAATTGAGCAGAAATGAAAGCCAACTGCCTTCAACAGAGAGCAAAGTCTAAACGATTCATTCTTTCAGATCTGGCTCCATAAACCTTAAAATGTGCGTACATATGGTGTAAAAATAGTTGCCGCAGATGACATTTCCCCCGGGGGGGCACTTGTATTCAAAACGACTCGTGGCAAAACGATTGTTCCGAAGGTAAAGACAATAACTAACCAAATAGTTTTTTGATCGACGAAGATTGAAGTAAAAGCCAGTATGGCTAGGTGACAAACGAATCATAAATTAAGGTAACAAAGTGATTAAAAGTACCATTACAAGAATGCTATTTAGGGTCTCGTATCGGTAAAACGAATCGGAAGACCCTCCCATACATTGAAACATTATGTTAAAGTTTCATCGATTTGCAATCCATTGATATAAAACTTGTTAATATCAGAACAACGGGGAAAATAGTGATCCATATAAATCACAAAAAAAGTTCATTCATAACGTGTGCTTCATTCAATACACTTACGTAAAAGGATTCGAAACGGCAATTGGCATTCGACACACCTGTTCGGGTTGCTCTGGCCCAGTATATTCCTCGCCAGACTGATCGGCTTGATATCTCTGCGCTGAAACATGCCAAACTTCTCCGGAATCGTGTAAAAATATCAATAAATATATCCAAAATAGAATAACATCCACGAGTATAAACTTCCCATAAGTGGCCATGATGTAGAAAATGGAAAGACCGAAGACTTCAAACAGAAAGAAGTTGAAACGTTAGTTATAAATAACTCCTTCCCCCAAAATGCTGTTCCACTGTAAAGGATGGCAGGACATCGATGTGCGTACGTGTGTTGAATGAAATTCTACAAGACATTTGGTTATGAGTCACCTCGAGCCAGTTCAATCACAGAAAAAGTTGAATTCCGCTATAACGTTTTGCGTTCGAAGTTCTGATCTATCAGGAATATTCCTACAATGATGCTTAACTAGTGGAGTTATAAAACAACCAGCGACGCTACACTTATTTTTTCCTCTCCTCCTTTCCTTTTTCGAAAGAATATTATGTTTTGTCTCGGCTGTACAGCTCATACTCATTGCTATTATTTTAGAATGGCAGTCATACCAGCGATTTCCGTATCTATTCTTGGCCTGTGTGTGGAACGCCGGTCCGGGTACCTGGTAAAACTAGTGAAATTAAAAAACAGTCCCTGCAGATTTCAAAACTCCTAGGCCTTGTTGCATTTGCAAACTAGGGTAGTCTAATTTTGGCCAAGCCCTGGTAAAATATTGTGTTTATTAGTGTCAATTTTCACCTCATTTTGTGTATTTTTTACAAATAAATATTTATTTGTGAAAAACATAGAGCTTACTGCGCGCAAGTTCAGTTTTGTTTTCACATTTGAACGAAGTTATCGAACAATGCCTTTTCATATATGTAAATCATTGACATGCAATTTAAAGAACTCTTATAGTAACGTGCTCTTAACATGCTTAATAATCCAAATGATTTTGAAAACAACATTTTTAATATTAATGGCCAAAATAAGATACGTCCGCAGAAAGAGCCAGTCAGCATTAGATATAGGATGCCGACTCAACATGTCAACTTATTCACCGTTGTCATGACTCACTGGTTTCCGTTCTATAATAGTTAAGAGCTGTAGAATCTCGCTGTAATTCAAGGAAAGCAGTCTTTTATGAAACACCTCCCCTATTAATTTTGGTAGAGAAGCCCTGTCCTTAACATCTTTGACAATATTTTGACAGGTTTGGGCAACGGGATATCGTTCAAAGACCCCGATAGTTAAAAGATTGGGCCACAAATTGGGCACCGGGAGGGGGCTGCATTCGTTAAAGTTAGAAAGAGTAGACCTACTTAGTAACGGTTTCTTTGGTTAATTATTGGGATTTCTATCATGTATAGGCAAAACGTTCTTTGTAGAAAAGGGATCCAAAGTATGCCTACAAGCTACAGTGGGACCACACTGTCAAATATTTTCTACGAATTTACAGGCATATCCGCTACTATCTGCATTAAAGTATACTCACAACAATTATATACCTCAAATGATAGGAATGGAAGGCAGCTCGTTTTCCAGATCGCACTCGTAAATTTATAACGTGATTTCTAGAAATGGTGTATAATGTTATATGTTTGTTGTTTGAACACCGATTCCACATCCTATAAATTGTATCGTATACATGAGATTGGGGAACTGAAAATGCATTGTCACGCAATACAAAAATCGTGAAACTACTCTTAGTAATTCTGGCATTCTGGAATATTTACTGACTTCTGATACTGGTCGTCTGAGTCGTCTCTATTCCTGATACCTTCCAATGATCTATTCTGTTATCAAAACTTTAATAAAGATTATGGAGCGGAGAAGGGCAATGATTTTCTAGAAACCATCGTTAAACTACCGCACACAAATTTCCAAATTTTGTATAATCAGGAATAAAGACAATCAATATCAGATGTCAGTAAATCTTCCAGAATGCAAGAATTACAAAGAGTAGTTTCGTGATTTTTGTATTGCGTAGCAATGATTTTTCAGTTTCCCAATCTACTATCATTGTAAATTGTGGTATTCGTCCGTTTATTTGACCTTTGACAAGTACTGGGAAGTGTAAATCCTCGGTTTTTTCGTTTGGTGTGTTAATTGGAAAGTTGATTGGAAAATTCTTTTAGTAGTACCAGTCGGAGGAAGTACGAAACATTGGAGGGCGGGCATCTTTCTCAAGCCAAGTAAAATTTGCTAGTAAGTCTATGAGCACGGATTTTGTATTGCACAAAGCCTTTCGCATTAAAATTTATGTATATACTTTACCGCCATGATAAGTTTCTAGCAATTCCTTCCGTTTCATCTACAACTTCCATGATCAGATTCACGACTTTCTAACGGCCCAGTCTAATGATGCAGACATAATTATTGACAATCGTAGACCCTCAAAGCCTAAAATATTGTATAGCCTAAGAAATACACGTTGTATGACTAATTGTGGAATGACGACCATTAAATGATATAGCAAAACAGATTTATTTATTATTTATTTGATTTGTGCTTTGTTTCTACAGGATAATGACGTCAGTGTTACACTGCTTTTCAAGTAGACCCTAAAACTTTTCTTGTAATTCCTTAGAGTCATATCATAACATTATTGGACTACACGTCAGTATCATGTATAATCGTTTATGGCATGTTCATCACATTTAAAGCCAATTTCTATACCAAAACCGGCTTCATTAGGATCCACCTGTATAGCACTTGAATATGCGCCAAAAGGTGTTTCATAGTTATCTACCCATGTATACCAAGCAAACAAGGATATCCCCTATTTACATTCTTAGTTGCACATGTAACACGTTGAATGATCGAGCGATGCCCAGATTGGGCATCGAAAATCAAACTTCCGTGATTGGACTTTTTATGGCCATATTTCTAATTAAAACGAATTTTTAGTATCAGTAGATTTCTATTAGTTAAGGTGAGTTACAAATGAATCAAAGATGTTTAGTGTTTTAAGATTGTGGAACATAAGATTTATTTAGTGTGAGATGTGTACTCAGTGTTATTGATGATGCGTATGGTTCGTTTTTGGAGTTTTAATATATTGTCCAATTCATTCAAATTTGGAGAAGTCCATGGATAGTGATTATTATCAAGTGTTAGTCTGTATATGCCCAAGCTATGTTACTGTAAGATATGTACGGTAATATTAATGTGTTGTATACTGAGAATAAGATGTGTTTTGGAAGAGTGTTGCTGAGTTTTCTAAGAATCCCGACGTTCTTAGAAATTTGATTGGTAGTTTTTAAGATGTGATATTTCCAGGAAAGATTTTGATCAATTATTACACCCAGAAATGTTGTATGGTCCACAGGTTGAAATAGTGTGTTGTCAATTACGATTTTTGTTGGTGGTGTGTCGAGTTTTTTTTTTCTTTGTGAATTGAATATATAGTTAGTTAGTTTTTGATACATTGATCAAAAATTTGTTGGCTTTAAACCAGTTGGATACCTTAATTAACTCTTTGTTAAATATATTTGTGAGTGTGTTGAGGTTTTGGTGTGATACGTTGGTGTAATCGGCAAATAATACAAAAGAGAAATGTTCGGAAGAGGAAAGAATGTCATTGACATATATGAGAAAAGGGAGGGGACCCGATATAGAGCCTTGAGGGACAATGAAAACAGGAAACAGGGAGATTAGAATTGTGAACTAATAAAAGTGAATTGAAGTCTGTTGGATAGATAACTGGAGAGAAGATCCAAAGGAAGGCCACGAATACCATAGTGGTGGAGTTTTTACAAGTAGTATATCGTAGTTGATGGTGTCGAAGGCTTTGGATAAATCGAGGACGATACCAATGGTATGATAGTTGAGAACAAGGGAAGATATGTTATTATAGATATCCAGAAGAGCAATGTCAGTGAGTCTTGTTTGAGAAAGCCATATTGGTTATCATGGAGAATGAGGAAGCGGGTGATGAAGTTATCAAGCCTGGTATAGAATAAGGCGTTCAACGATTTTTAAGGATTGGAAAAAGCCAGGAAGAAGAGATATATGGCGGTAGTTGGAGAAGACATGGGGATCATCCTTTTGAAGACAGGAATGACCTTCGCAACCTTGAGAGCCGAGAGGAAAATACCAGTTGACAAAGAAAGGTTGTAGATGTAGGAGAGAGGTTTGGAGATAAAGGATCTAAATTTTCCCTCTAACTTTTGGAATTTGGACTTTGAAATTTTCCTTCTTACCTGCATTGATGCATTGATTGTGCATCCTGGGATATCAGCATAAATTTTCACCGCAGTCAAAATGTTGTTTGGGCAAAATAGCAAGAATAAACACGCACCTGGCAGACAGGGAACTATTTGGTTGTGATATCATTAGCGTGATTATTGATTAATATCATTGAGTATATGAGTGGGTTTCCTACTATTGTCACTGTTAATTGGTGTGAGTGAATCTATTGTGTACCTCTTTCTGACAGGCACTGCCCAACAGCTATTTGGAGCATTTTTATTTTGGTGATTTTTCCCCCCCCCAACATTTGAGTTTTTTGCTAAATTTGTTACCGTTCTGTTTTAATCAAATAGAAGCCGAGATTTTTATTTTCTGAAGATTTATATTTGATTTGTTTGGTGGTTCATTTGAATTGGAAATTTAGTGAAACATGTTTTATTCAGTCGGGTATAGGGATCTTTTGACACAGAATTATATAACAGGTGCCAATATCTTCGTGGCAAAATTCCGGAAAAAAAGGAGCGCCATTTTCTAGGCAGTATTTCTAGGTGGCAGGCTGTAGTTTTTTACCATCAATCATGCTGTAGGAGAAGTCTTCCTCACTAACATGAAAGGTCTGATCTTTTTTTACTTTGACATTTTTCCTCTACTCTGAATGAAACTGAAAAATTTTATAATTTAAAAGAAGCAGAAGTGAGATTCGAACCCCAGACGACTGTATCACGAGGTTGGCTACCTAACCATTGGACCAGTGAGATTTGCAAAAAAATCTAATCCTTACTTTTTGTAATCAGCACTCAAAATAATGAGTTAGCTCTGTCTCTGAACGATTTTCATAACTTATATGCTCCTGGAGCTGGTAAACAATGTTTTAACTGATAACTTTTTTTTCCTGTGGCCAAGAAGGGAAGTTTTTTGTATTTATTGTTTTCCCACCAATATCTTCTCAGTGTCAAATTTTCCTCCCTGGGCCCTGTACCATAACTTGTGTACTTTTACAACAACATTGGCCAGTTGCTTCTGAGGATAGTGCTGAGTTAAGCAATTGAGTCGCATTGCATCTAGTCATAAAAGGACATTTTCTGAGGATACAATAGAGAAACATGCCTGGAATTGCCTGCTGTTCCAATCGGTCTATAGAGAAACATGCCTGGAATTTGCCTGCTGTTCCAATCGGTCCTATAGAGAAACATGCCTGGAATTGCCTGCGTTCCAATCGGTCCTATAGAGAAACATGCCTGGAATTGCCTGTTGTTCCAATCGGTCTATAGAGAAACATGCCTGGAATTTGCCTGTTGTTCCAATCGGTCCTATAGAGAAATATGCCTGCGGTATTTGCCTGCTGTTCCAATCGGTCCTATATAGAGAAACATGCCTGGAATTTGCCTGCTGTTCCAATCGGTCCAATAGAGAAACATGCCTGGAATTGCCTGCTGTTCCAATCGGTCTATAGAGAAACATGCCTGGAATTGCCTGCTGTTCCAATCGGTCCTATAGAGAAACATGCCTGGAATTTGCCTGCTGTTCCAATCGGTCCAATAGAGAAACATGCCTGGAATTGCCTGCTGTTCCAATCGGTCCTATAGAGAAACATGCCTGGAATTGCCTGCTGTTCCAATCGGTCCTATAGAGAAACATGACTGGAACTTGCCTGCTGTTCCAATCGGTCCTATAGAGAAACATGCCTGGAATTTGCCTGCTGTTCCAATCGGTCCTATAGAGAAACATGCCTGGAATTTGCCTGTTGTTCCAATCGGTCCTATAGAGAACATGCCTGGAATTTGCCTGCGTTCCAATCGGTCCTATAGAGAAACATGCCTGGAATGTGCCTGCTTTCCAATCGGTCCTATAGAGAAACATGCCTGGATTCTTTGTCACCACTCTCTTTTTATTATCATACATAACAAAGGCATTTTCGGCTTATTCATTTCAGGTGTTATTTTGTAGGTATTCTAAATATGAGGGGAAAAACCGTTTCGAAAGAATCGAAGGCGCATTTTTCTGAAAATGTACGCGTGTCTTACGTTTTCTCAGAATCTTCACATACTTGTCCTGAATTTTATTTAGATTATTCAAAAGCTATAATAATGTTATGACATAAGGGGTCTATAGAACCTTGTATTAAGGCACTACAGTGAGTTGCTAAACAAAAATCGAAAAATTCATAAAAATCAGATTTTTCATTGGTGTAACAAGTTAGGTATCCTATCATACCCTGCAAGAGATAAGTCTAAAAGCAACCTAATAGGATGAATCCCCCCGGTGGGGTTTTATTTTAGTCATTTATGTCCATACGGACACTTACTACAACACATAATTGAATGGGGATTATATCGTTTGAACACTGCTGTTTTTCTCTTTTCTGTATTTTTTTCAGTGGAAAAAGATACTTTATGAAAGTCTTACAGACTTATCCTAGACTGTCCTTCACTTAAGCTATTCCTGCAAATTTCAAATATATTTTATCTTTCGGGTGAATCACTGATAGTCTTTGTAAGTGCTGGACAAAGTTGTCTTCAGGACTGATCCGAATAAGGAACTCTATTCTGAAGTAGATTCCCATGGATTAAACATCGTGGATTTTTTGACTTTGTCAGCTGTCATTTTTGAGGTCTTCGCTGTGGTGAGATATCATCTTTGAACTGCAACACTTTTCTTTTAATTCTTACATTAGTGACATTATAGGTAAAATCAGTAAGACATTGGGTGTATCATTATTGTCATTGTTTATTGTTGTTTTTGGGCATTCCAACGCTTGAACCAATAATAAATTTTGATCAAATCGATAATAAATCAGTGTTATATATAAATCAGATCAATTGTGCACACAAGTTCATCTGTTTGTGTTTAAAGATTGTCATAACTTTGGCTCCACGAACGCCATAACACTTGGGTATATAAAATATTTAATAGGCAATTCTGATTTTTAAAAAAAATATCTTTCCAATAACAACTCAATCAAACTATGTTGCATTTTGCTAGAACATTGACAGCTATGGGACGAAGCGAGCAACAACTGTCAATCGCTAATGCAACACGTGCACACGTCATATCTTTTTGGTAGAAACATTTATATAATTATTTTCCTCGTGTCAGACTTTTTGTGATTCGCTAATATTTCCAATTAACTCGTCGTGTTTATATTGGAGCCCTATTCAGTCATGGTCTAACTTGGACTTTGATTACTAATGAGTAGGGGGTTTAGTCAGCAGACAAAAACAAAATCCAATTGAACACCTGTTTTTGTTACTGGCATGTGTATATGAAGCGTGCCCCAGTGAAAAAAAGACAGCCTCGTGTCAGACTTTGTGGCCTCACCTCAATATGATATCTAAAGCGCGATATATGTCAATATGATTGCTGCTATTAGAATGTGGTTGTAGGTATTCAAACTTATAGCAAGTCGATATTTGTCAGATCAGATTTGTAAACCAACTCCATAAACAGTGTGCGCTGTACCGTGGGCTATCGGGGACCTCGGGAATTTCCAAGGACCCTGCAATCGCCTTACTACTAACAAAAAATGGGCTATTCCAGAAAAAATGCCCCCCCCCCCCTCCCCTCTATCGAGGGCACCAATTCCAGCCTTTTGTCACTTTTGAAAGCTGGAATTTCAGAATTTAATTCTTAAACGGGGTGGGAATTCTCAGCATTTTAGGTATGGATGGTGACGGAATTCCATTGTTTTTACGATTTCCAGAGGAAATTTCCCCGGAAAAAATAATATTTTTCAACACCCTCTTTACCCCTTTAACCATAATCCTCTGGGAATTTCACATGTTTTTTTACATTGGTAGTCTCGGAATTCCTGGATTACGGAAGGTCGTGTCTGGAATTCCTGGTAATTTACGGGAAGGTAGCGTCTGGAATTCCAGATAATTCATGGAAGGAATGCAGGATTCCAGAATATTTTGTGAACAAAAAATTTTTGCCCTCTATATATAGGGGGCATTTTTTTTTCTTTAATAGCCCAATGTCCTTTCCCGATGTAAAATGAGATAGCCCGCCGGGAGCCATCATTAGTCCGGGCTCCATGGACAACTGAATAAAGCATGACACAATGTTGTGTGGAGAGTCAACTGAATCGAGTGCCCTATTCTTTACCGTTGTATATAGATGGACTATGAGCCCGGCGGACTATAAAAACTTCTACACTGGTCCAAGTCATTGAGCAACTTACTGTTTGGCTTGGGAAAGAGACCGCAATTTGCCTTGACCTGCATTCTGAAACGTCTCAGTAAATAGGTCCCAAAATAATTGCTCTAAAAGTCCCGAGGTATCAAATTTGATCTTGAAGTCGCGGAAGTGAATTAATTTGGTATGATCACTTGTGATTTGTTCATAAAGAATATAGAGTGCTTTGGAGTTATGAGTGGCTCCTAAAAAGGGTTTGCTTTTACCTGCTCATTTACGTGGTCATCCCCAAAGGGGCCACTAGCTTCAAACATTTATGTCTACAAAAACATCACTTCTAGACACAAACCGTAGAGGTGTTATGACAAACCCATTTTTGCAACTATGTGCGGATATGACATACACATAACAAAACAGCAGTGTTAGCATCATTGTGTTTTCGCGCGTCTCTGAACACCCCCTTGCTTGACTTGTTAAAGTGCCAGAAAATGTAAAGGCATGCTATCAGCTGCTAACTAAGCACACTGCACACACACATAAATACCAAACTTACCATCGGCAAAAGCATCAATTTTACGCCTTAAGTATACAATAAATACAAAATGCTGCAGAATTGTCAATGCTTGCTGCCTAAAGCACACGACTAAGGATAAATTCTAAAAAATCTCAAAATATCAAGCTACAATACCAACACCAAAGGAACAGCATAATTGTTAATATATACAATTGTTTTGGGTGTGGTGTTTTAATACAATACGTACTCCCAAAAGAATCACAATACTGTAAACAGTATCGTAGCCAGGTGGGCAAAAGGGGGGCAGAGTCCCCCTCTGAAAAAATCTTTACGGGGAATCTGGAAATAAAACCCGGATATTTATGTTAAATCACCCCTTTTCGGATGTTTTATTAACCCTGCGACCGTGACTTTTTGCTTGTGATCGGACATTGTTGCCCTAAGGTAAATTTGCCCCATCGAACCCTCGGGCGCTACTCGCCTGACTGTAAGCATACTACTCCACTCAGACATAGATACAACTAAAAAATAGCAAATTATAACAATCTAAAGATACTCCTACAAAGAACATATTTGTACTTTGGATTGTATTGCCACATTGTAATTGTTTTGGACATTCCAAATTCTTGAACGGATCATTTATTATCAAACAAACAGTAAATTTTGTTGTAATATACAATTCCGCTATTTGTGCCAAGGCGTCATTGACATGGTATTTCTGTACCTGGCGTTAACGAGATACCGTAAGAGAAAGCATGGTTCTAAATCGGGAATTGAAGTGAGCTAAATTTGAGCCTATTGGTTTCGAATTTACACATTGAAAATGTGGTTCGTAACTCTTGTATAAACAGGTGCCCATTTGTGTGTATTACTACTATAATTTGTTCAGTTCAATTGTATTTTATAAGGTACAGTGACCAGGAGTTTTAAACCAGAAGAGTTTATTGACCAAATACCTTGGTAAAAACAGTATTCAAACCAGGTGACAAAGGTTTGACACTTTTTGCAATCAGGCCATCCTTTGCAAGCCAAGTATCTGGACCATAGGTTGCAACAAAAGGTGGTAGACACGACTATGTGATCAAACCCAAGGTAGACGTAAATCGAACAATCATGTCACATAATATGCCTGCAAAGAGTTAAAGTAAATGGAAGACACTTGTGTTCAGTGTCTCATGCTGCATGTATATCACAGAAACAGTAGTTGTTCAAAATGACAGCACTGCAAACAAAGATAATGGTTATGGTGTCAAATTGCAATTCTTACATACCTTGTCGATTTCGTTGATTCATCTCCCAGAGTCAACAAGGTGAATTGAACGAAATTCCAAGTGGGAAAATATATATTTACTATATAACCTAGTGCCTGGACACATTGCATGTCACAACCATGACATTAATTTAGGTTATTCAAAACCAATCAACAATACCGTATAGAGTGAATCCATCAAACTGCAACATATCAGAATGAGGTGAAATACAGGTTAGAACAAAAAAAGGGGAAAAAAAAAAAACATGATTGAAGCAGAGTCAAGTGAACGGAGCTCACCATGTATTCTGGTTCCAAACCGGATGTACTTTCACATTGCTTTGTCACAGATTTGAAAAGTTCAACCTCTGTTCCAAAACCAATTCACTTCCATCCACGGATTGATGATTGCATAATGTGGAATGTGAAATTTGTTTCAATAGGATTGTTTAAAGGGGTATTGGCAAGTTCTAGTTTCCCCTCCTGACTGGCCGTTCATAGAAATCTCACAGCCTATTATGGTACGTCTGATGCCCTGATACCATACAAAAATAGCCATTTGTGGCAAAAATCTGCTGAACATTCCAAAGTTTAGTGAACAGAGTAGTACAAACAAAAAAAATTGCGAGGCCTATGTCGAATCCTGATCTCCTTGTTGACTGCCCGATATGGTAAGAACACCCTGAGAAAACGCCAACATTGTTTGCGAAATTAATGTTTGGTATGGTTGGGTATTACAGAAAATACTGTCCGAATTTCTCAGAATTGTGTGTCCGCTGACAAACCTTCAGAAGAATAATGCTTAGTCTGTTTGGTCAGTGCAATGCCAAGCATTTGGGAAAATCAAGACTATCTTGATGAAGGCGCCAGTTTTGATTGCGCCCAACGTTCAGAAACAAATGAAGTTGGCAGTTGATGTCAGTGATGTAGGATGTGGTGGATTCTCATGCAAGCAGATGAGAATGATGTAGATTGCCCTGTATGTCATTTCTCTAAAAAATTGACAAACATCAGAAAACTACTATACAATTGAAAAGAGTGTCATTGCAAAAAAAATGTTCTGACAGATGACTTGTCCAGAGCTGCCTAAATTTTGAACAGAAATTTAGTATTACGACTTGTAATATAGACTGAGTGCATCAATGCAAGGACACTATAAAAAGAGTACAATTTGCAATATGCACACTGTATATAACTTAACCACAAATGGTTGAAGGTATAATGCTAAATTTTGGAAAATTTTCATCTCATTTAAATTTCCTTTGTGATTAAAATATCATTTTATTTTTCTGTAACTTTGAGAAAAGAATCCTAGCAGAGAATATAATTACTTCATAATACAAGAGAAAAATGGAATTCCCCTAGTGCTATATTGAGAATGATGCAATGTGTTTATGCTTAGAGATCATTCTAGAAAAGCTAAGCTACTATATATAGATTGGGGATTTCCAGCAATGTTGCAAAACAAAGATTGCACCATTTCCAATGTCATCATTTAACTTTTCTATTGGATAAAGATTTCATCATAAGATGTCATTAATGGGAGATCTAATTCAATGATGCAAGATGGTGTAATGCTTAGATGTGAAAAATTGTAAATAAGGACATACTGCATGTAAAGATTGCCAGTAGTTAATTTGGATCTGCAAAGATGGTAGATCTTTTGCAGTACCAGTACTGACATTTTAGATACCACCAGCTTAAAAAGATCTTCAGTTTTGGAATCAAAAAGGATTCCAGTTTGTGGTCCGAGAAGTGGACATTTGCAACAGATCATGAGATGGGCTTTGTGGAAATACTTAGTGGAAATACTGCTGAAGTATTGTCTCACCAAGGGACCTATAGAACCTTGTCGTCTTACTGCCGGACAATATCATCAGGACTGCTAAAAAAAAAGGACAATAATTGCTGAAGAAGATTCTAGTGGCTTTTTATTATGGCATATTGACACTGCATGTAACCATTCTGGAGTCTTCCCTGTAAGGCAATCAACATTGAACTGCAACGCTACTTTCCATGTGAACTTTAATCAGATCAGAGTGGACATGAATATACTCTTATAAAGTACATTTCTGTATATTTTTTTTGTTATTGCCATATTGTAATTGGTTTTGGCCATTCCAAATTCTTGTACTGATCAAACAAAATCAAACAAAATAAATTTTGTTGTAAAATAAAAATTCAGATCGTTTGTGCACAAGGCTCAATTGTTTGTGTTGAAAGGGTATTTCTGACCTTAGCGTCCACAAGATGCCAAACAATTGCAATGTACATTTCCCTTTAAACAGGGTTCACACATTGAGTACACTGTTTAACCCTAAAAGGCCCGGGGGGGGGTGGAGTCCGCCCCTATCAACATTTTTTGTCGTATCTCACATATTTGTTATTTTTTCACGCCGAAACTACATGACTTTTTTCTTTGAAGCCTTGCGCTCGATTTAAGACCATTTTGAACAAAATCAGACCTACAGTTATGACGCGGCGGTACGTAATTGCGCACTGCGTGCGAAGAAAAGCTGTTTCCCATTGAAATTACACGGAACAGCAGAAATCCAGTTTTTGGTGCTAAGGATACAGTTACACACTGTTTTATCTTATTTATTTGATATATTTGTAGTAAGAGCATGTGTGCGCATACTTTGACACACATCATGGCCAAAAAATCCAACTTTTGCTTGAAAAAATGGCGAAAAACCATGAATTTTCGATTTTGTTTTAGATTTCGCATTTCGATGGACTCGGGAGGGTCCATAAGCTATCCCACGTGTAGCTATCCCACAGTGTAGCTATCCAATTGGTACCACACATGATTCATCTCACGCGGTGAGATGGGATCCAAAAAGCCGCGGCTCGTTTTTAGTTACTTGTTAATAGGGGTTCCCACAGTGGTACCGTGTTCAAATGTGCAACAGACAGCCAGCCAAGTCATCGAATGTTTTCAGAAAAAATTATGTGGGCATTTTTTGTTACAAGCGGGCAACCATGTCAGATCACTGCGCATATGGTATAGTTTCTCATAATAGTTGTTGCCAAAAATACAAATTTCTTTTTTTGCCTTTTGGGCCAAAAAAAGTATTTTTGGCCAAAACTATGATTTTTGAGATTTTGATGTATTTGATATCTCAAAACAAAGCTTTTAAAAAATCGACAGAAAATACCAACTTTTAAGTAATTTGGACTCTATTTACGTCCTTAATACAATGAAATATAATTACAATAAAAGACAATAAAAGCCATGTCCCGAGCATTAGGTCATTTTTCTCAAAATATTTGTTTTATTTTGAACTTATGATGCCATAACAGTTTAGAGTAAGCACAAATGCACAAAAACCATTAACACGTTCTGGCTTGACCTTAAGTTGTTAATGTTTTACTTTTAAGTAGAACATTACATTACACCAATACCGTAGTGATTAACTTTAAAGGTGCAATCTAGATAATGTTACAAATGACGACATATCATCAAGAACATTCCCATAGTTATTTTGGTCCGAAATGATTTTTCTGATTTCACTGTCTTTGGTAACTAGAAGACATTTAGTTTAATGAAAGTCAGTTTTAACCAATATGGGCTATAATTTGTTCATAATTAACTAATTAATGTAGTAAAAAACAAAGAAAATAAAAAACATTCCAGCGCATTTAAGGTCAGTTTTCTCAAAATATTTATATATTTCAATAAGTAAAGTATATAAACATGTTTAAAAGTAAAAAGTAAAAAACCCATTCCCACATTTCTGTTTTGCCTAGAAGTGTGAATTTGTTTACTTTTAAGTAGAAATTACAATAGTGTCTTAACTTTACAATGGGCAATCGGGTAGATATGTTACAATTGATTGCTTAGATCAATCAGATAAACATTCACATAGTGATTTGGTCCGAAAATTGCATTTTCTGAATTACACTGTATTTTGTTTGGGCGATATTAGAGTCAGAATACAAAGTAAGGACTAAAAAAACCAGAAAATAAAAATATTCCAGAGGCAGTGAAGGGGGTGTTTTGGGGGGTGGGGGGGTGGGGGTTTCATTTTCTCAATATAGATTTTATATTTGGAACTAATGATTTAGAAACAGGTGTCTAAGTAAGCAAAACAAATCATTAAAACCATGTTAAAACAGTTGTGTGACTGACCTAAATACAATGCTCTCCCCACGTTCATTTTTCATACGTCCGGGTATTAGCAATTTACCACGATACCCACGTGGAAGTTCACGACCCCTGCTGCGCTCGCATCAGGGCGTGACTAGAAACACTGATTTCTGGATCATTTTTGGTTTGCGTTTTCCACCGGGTTGAACTCCACGGTGGGAGATCGAACACCGTGGCCCCTCCTGGGCGCGCAGCGGCCCGGACAGGGAGGGAGCATCATGCTGAATTGTAAGTAATCGAGATTATGGTGATCTGACTCTCCCCCGGTTAGAGGGGATCACCACATCTCCTAGTACGTTTCCATTCAAGCCTTACTTATGCCACAGATTGCATCTGGTAGAGTCAACCCGGTTACCAGAGTGCTCGGGCCAAAGGCAATCGGAGCTCTGGTATGTGGTCTCGCCGGGAGAAGGTTGAACAACCCAATAATAGAAAGTTGCACTTCCCGACTTCAATGGGGTAAAGTGCTACTGGAGCTGTGGCGACTGGAAGTGATAGAGGCTTGCTGTGATGACGATGAAGCTGATGATAGGATCTAGCTGCCGTCGAACCGGTGCGTACTAGGACATCTCAGAGATAAATTGTTGGAATGTAAAGGACAAGCCCATCCCATGGCGTCCATGACATCTTGTCTAGAAGCTCCCCGGTATGGGCCAGCACCGTGGGGGGGGGGGGGCACCGCCTGATATCTTACGTCGTGTGAGCTCTTATGTGCGTCCCCCGTCAGACGAACCTCCGTACTAGCTAGGCCTCCCTCTATACTGCCACGATCCATCTGGCTAATGTCCGTCTTGGAGGCTGGGCGAAACGGCTTCTGATTTTGAGGGAAAAGCTGGTCGTGAGCCCACCTATAGGGCTGAGTCTTGCGGAGGTAAAAACTTTTTTCAAGGCTCTAACTGGACACCATGGTCCTTCATCGCTGGACCCCGAAGCTTGTCGGAGATCTGGGGATGACGGCTTGGAGTGAAGTGAGAGATTGAAGTCTGTCCAGGTACCCGTGATCTTGGAAGAAGACGAGCGGCGTTACCTGTGAAGGTGAAGTGATTCTCTGCTATAGACAGCGCATGGATATCCGATACTCTCATGCCTGATGCTGCGTCTACAAGGAGAGAGTCTTCTTGGTTGGT
Organism: Ophioderma brevispina; assembly: GCA_023653785.1. Classification (NCBI taxonomy): domain Eukaryota; kingdom Metazoa; phylum Echinodermata; class Ophiuroidea; order Amphilepidida; family Ophiodermatidae; genus Ophioderma; species Ophioderma brevispina. The sequence goes on from JAMKCH010000403.1 coordinate 83,832, forward strand.
GTCCGCGAGAGACGCCTGGGAAAGAGGCTCATAATGAGGACGTTTTGAGATGCGGGAGGACTGTTGGGCATGTCCCATGCTGGTACCAGAGAGCTTTTCAGACGGCCGTCAATGTATCTTCCCTTGATGATGTCATGAAGCGCTGGCGAGTTAAACACGGTGATGCCTCCGCAAACCCAATGAATGGCTCCTCTGCCGTTCGGCAACTCCTGACTGTGTGTGGGTTGGCTCCATCTTCTAACACCCTGCATCAGGAAGTCCGCCACCTGCTTTAGAGTTGCTCGCAGATGGTCCACTTGGTGATCCTCACCAGTTTCCGGTACTTGACCAGTCCTGGATTATAATCTTTCCTTGTTTTAATTGTCTCCTTGCCTCTCCGCCGACGTGTATCTTGGAGCGAAAGCTGCTGCTCTGTAGGAACTGTCATGAAATTGCCATGCAGTGGGTTCAGGTTGTCGCCTCGGGTCTCCCTGCGGAAGGAGACCCACAGGAGTCTTGATCAGGTCCTTCCTCATTGGAAGATGAAACGGGTTGGCGTACACAGCACAGGAGTCTTGGAAACCACGTTTGCCGATGCCAATTCGGGCACACTAGAATCACGCGGCAGTTGCTTGTCCCCTGGTGAACTTGAGAAGAACCTCGGAGGAACTAGGGCGATCGGAGGGAAGGCGTATACTTTGACTCCGTCCCACTCCATTTGTCATGGCGTCCTGGTGAATGGCCGCTGGGTCCCTGACCACAACTGGTGTGGGGGGTAGGGGTGGGTCGTGGGGAGCTGGGTCGTGAGGGTGGGTGTGCTGGTTTGTGCGACGGTCCCGTGGCGTGGGGGTGTTCAGTCCTTTGTTTGTGTGAAAACTAGTCTGCAGATCTTGGGGGTGAGGTGCCACTCCACCGACGACCCCGGACTCTCGATGGCCCGACTTTCCGGATGTTCTTCCTCGTAGGGCATCTGCCAGGGTGTTGTCTTCCCCGAAGTGACGGCTGTCCAGGGTGTCCGATGACGGAACCACCATCCAGGGCTTTGACTGTCTGTAGGCAAAGGATGCGACTCCTGCTTCCTCCTCCCCTGCTTGTTTATTTGGGAGACGACCGACATGTTGTCGCACTGGACTGGGACGTGACTTCCCTTGACTAGATGGAGAGTTTGTCTCACAAGCGCCAGATGAATGGCCACAACTCGAACGTGTTTGATGTGATGCTTGGCTAGCCTCTCCTTGTCCAAGTCCTGAGAGGCGAATGTCTCCTCGTGGGATCCCCACCCGCTCTTTGACGCGTCCGTCGTGAGAATGAAGATGAGGGTCATGAATGCAATGGATTTGGCAAAATCAAATAATGCCTGTTTTGAGGGTCAATATTGATTTCCGGACATGGGAAACACTGATGTAAGCTTTATTTTCTATTTAAAAGTGACACATCATTAACTATTTAAGTCATATCAAAACATTTTTAACATGTTTTTGATGATTTCGATGCTTTACTTAAACATTTTTGTAATCATTGGTTCACATAATACGTTATGTTAGAAAATGACCTTAATGCTCTGGAAAGCTTTTATTTTCTTGTTTTGTTTACTACATTAATTGTTAATTATGACTAAACTATAGCCTATCTTGCTTAAACTGATTTTCATCTAAAAACTACATGTCTTCTAGTTTAACAATACCGTGAATATCAGAAAACTAATTTTCGGCCAAAATCACTATGTGACTGTTTCACCATGAATACAGGCAACATTGTAAAATATCATAGATGCCCCTTAAAGTTAACCCTAACTGTAATTACTCTACTAAAAGTAAAGCATTCACACTTTAGGTCAAACAGAACGGTGTTAAGTGTTTTTGATGCTTTTGTGCTTACTTTAAACATGTTATTTGCATCATAAGTTCCAAATAAACAATATTTTTGAGAAAATGACATTAAATGCTCTGAATGCTTTAATTTTCTTTATTTTTATTACCTTTAATTTGTTATTTAAACGTAATATATTCCAAATGTACTTAAAAGTGGTAATTTTCTGATAAAGCTTGTTTTTGAAGATATCCAATACATCAAAATCTCAAAATCCTATTTTTTGCCAAAAATCATCTTTTTGGGCCCAAAAGTCCAAAACAAATTTGTATTTTTGGCAACAACTCTTATGAAAAACTATACCATAGGACAGTTTGATCTGACATGGTTGCCAGCTTGTAACAAAAAATGCCCACATAAATTTTTTCTGAACACATTTATGTACTTGGCTGGCTGTCGCAACGAGAGATTGCACATAACAGTGTCCCTAAAAATGTTAAATTCCTATTTTTGCACTATGTAAAGCCTTTCTATCAAAAATAGTCCCATGTGAAAGGATTAACAGAGAAATTGATCTTTGGTACAAAAATTGTGAAATTTTTCATTTACTATAGGAGCAAATACAAATTCATCCTATGTTTTATAATGAAATTAAGCAATCAAAATTGCCCCTTGTTTTCATTTCACTTTCAAAGCATTTCTGTAGCCAAAAAAAAAAAATAAAAAGGTAAGAAATCTATTAGGTGCCTATCTATATGAAATCGCTACATAACGGATGCCCAAAAATCTCTCTTGCAACTTAATAGATGTACATTATAATTATATGATGAAAGTGTTAAAACCTAGGTTTAACAATTATCAGGGATATTTTATTGGTCTTCAAAAAGAATTGCTTTCTCCACAAAAATAGCCGGGGTAGGTAAACTGTATACTAGAGTTTGGAGCCTGACGTTTCGATCCTAGGCACGGTCTTCATCAAAGGCAAACTTACAAAACAACAGATAAGACAAAACATATATACACAGACAATGGAACAAAAGACAGGAACCTAGCAAAAGAAAACAATGGGGTCTGCTTACGTTTCGAAGTTTCTGGAAGAGATAAAAAAGACAAAAATTTCTAAAACACAACATAAACCTTGAAGATATGGCATATGAACAAATACAAATTACAATTTAGAGAAGGAGGATCACACCCTAAGGATGCTGTAACATAGAAAATGATTAATTCCAAAAATAAGTAAATGCTGTTAACCACGCCTTCTCCACAAATAGCCTGGTAGGTAAACTGTATACTAGAGTGGGGGGGCCTGACGTTTTTCGATCCCTCAGCAGATCTTTCATCAAAGGCCACTGACAAAACAACAGATAAGACAAACCATCTATCATCCCTGGGCAGGAAAAACCTCATATGTAACTTGAAAGGTCAAATGCAAAACCACATAATGTGCAACTTCGGGTACATGGACAAATCAACCTATTGTCCGGTGTTGGTCAAATCAAGTTGGTGGAAATGATGAGGTGATTTTTTTTAAGTATTTAAGTATTTTTGCGATACCTTTGGGCAAACGACAATATCGTCCAAACAGTCATTTTGTCATGTTTTACCGAAACTACCATATGAGGTTTTGTGCTCTTAGTTAGACGTCCAATGCACATTTAGGTTTTTCCTGCCCACGACGATATAACAGACATGGAACCAAAGACAGGAACCTAGCAAAAGATGTTCTGAAGAGATAAAAAATACAATAAAACATGTAAAAACTTGAGGGCTTGAAATATTTTGTCCTTGTTCTTGTAGCATGCACTTGTACCCTTTAAGATGTTTTATCAAAATTAGGAAATACTTATTTTCAATGCCCACAATATTTTGCTGTGTGTGTGCGTGTCCTTGTGTGAGAGTGAAATGCTTTGGGCGAATGTGTATTTAACAATGACATAGTTCATCTTGTTAAAACATGCCATTAATCAAGCTATTTTACGTAAATACCACCCAACATTTTTGAATGCTTGTGTAATTGTCATTTTTCAGTCAAGAAGTTGCAATAGGGTCACGTTGCGCACACACCTCTGATGCTGCACCTAGTTTTTTCTGACTTGATTTTTGCAATATTTAGAATGTTTACTAATGTACTAAATCACACCTGAAGTAACAAACTGAACTCTGCACTTAAAGCATCGTATCCCATTTTTTGAAGAGCGGCCCTCAATTTTCAAAATTTTTGAGATTCTTACACGGTTACATTAGTACGGGCTAGTAAAACTATGCCTGTTAATGGTTAAGCTTGAAAATTGGTCTATGTGTCACAAACGATGATTTTGTAATTAGAATAATTAATTCGGGATCCTTATAATCATTCACCGGCTGCTGGAAAGGCCTCCAATGTGAAATAGCGGGAAATAGCGCCATGTACATATCTACGCTCATCCATTAGTTGTTTATTGTTCCGGCGAGTCAAAAGTTTAGAGGTATTTTCTGATTTTTGGTGGCACTTATTCCTCATGGACAGGACATAAAACGTAGCATTTCCAGCTCCGCCGTTAAGGCATTCTTGAGATCCCCAATTTTAATTACAAAATCGCTTATTTTATGATAAATAGCATTTTTAGCATTAGTCGTTGGCCGGTAGCGTTTCGTAAGATATTACACTAACCATAACTCTGCAAAAATATCAAATTTTTGAAAACTGGGGGCGCTCTTCAAAAATGTGCCTAATATTGCTTTAAAGTAATAAATAGATACTTGAGTATTTTCTGTTGTGAATGACAAAAATAAGTTTTGTTTCTTTTGTACTTACTTGAGCAATAAACCTTTGAAACCTTTTCTGGTAGTTGTTTTATCAACTAAATCAAAAGCAATTTGGAAAGAAATCTTTAGCACCATAAATTCTCATGCCCCTTTAAGACAAGAGGTTCTAGATTCCTCGCAGCGGCACAAAAAATGATAGTACAACCAAAATAAAAACACATCTACATGGTCATGATGTTCTCAAAATAGACAATAAAGATGTACTCAAAACCACTTAATCAGATAGAACCCTTTGATACACTAAAATCAGTGGATATCTAATCACTGATATACAGATTAAACTTGTAAATTGAACCATCAAGATAGTAGAGGCCATATGCAGCTATATGCGATTCAACCTTGAAAAAAATTCTAATAAAATGACTTTTTGTATATTCTCGTAGAGCTTTATGTGAGAGCTTATTTGGGAGAGCGTGGCCTAGCGGTTAGGGTGCTTGCCTCTGGCGCAAATTTACCATCACAATTCCCGGGTTCGAATCCCGGTGGGGTCGTGCACTTGCGGGATTTATTCGGGTACTATCAATTCTGGATTTGATCTGTATACCAGCTATTGATAAATACAGAATACCGCTCTCTCCATGGTTCACTTGGAATTGGGCAAATGGATCATGAAAGCATCCCGTCCTTCGGGAGGGGGACGTTAAGCCGTCGTCCCGTTGTACAGAGAGTCACAACAACTGTACAATGTACATCGCAGTCAGTGTCGAATAAGAGTAGGTTCAAACCTGCCGTCCCAATCCGCTCCCAGCTCAATAACGGGCCATGTTAGGAGCGTCCGTATCATGGATACACGCGGCCCCGGATCAAGCACACGTAGCTGAATAAATCCTGACACCACCCAAAGCCATTACCAATGACTTGTGGAACGAGCAAACAAACAAGTGAATTAATGTGAAAAAAATTGTCCGCCTTCTGGCAAGCTGCGGTTGGCAGAATTAAGATCAAAGGTCAATGACTTTAAAAGGCAATCATGGATCATAACTCCTCAATCATTTGGTCTAAAGCACAACTGAAGGGTTTTTGGGGTCAACAACACAATTAACATATAGAAAAAGGATCAAATGCACCCGTCCTTGATTTTCAAACTAGTATGCACTATTTGCAATGAAATTGTACGTTAAAATTCATCCCCCTCAACCATGTAAAAGTGTTGGTTAAGACCAAACTTGGATGTCTTAGGTACAAAAGCGTCTGACCGTTGATTTGGGTTCAGGTGGATTGGTATAAGTCTTCTCTTTATATTGATATCCAAAAAGTTCCAATAGTCCTCCTTTGACGTCATAGTAATGTTTTAAGAACTAATAATCTGGGAAAACTTGATTTCCGATGGTTGCCTAAAAATAAGACAATTTCTATTGAGGGTAAAGGGTCTGGGCCCGATCGCTTATACTCGTCCCCAGGGACCCAGATTTATGGAAGTGGTCAAAATTTTGGTATCAGAGGAAAGCTACTATTTTTTCATTACCCTGTGAAATCTTAGGGCTAAAGGATGTTTGGTTGGATGTTATGAGCGCAAAAGATGACCCATTTTGGCTCGAGCCATATTAATTTTACACAGTACTCTATGGGGCTTACACCATCAAGTTTTTAGCTTAATTAAAACGGGTTGAAATCGGTGCAAAACTTTAAAGATGGGGTCCGGGGGTGAAGGCCATTCTATTAGTGAAAAATGTATAGACTTAAATCGGGCCATCCCCCTTTAAAATACAGGAATGTGTGTTTTTGCTAGGTTTTTGGGGTGATTATGAAAAGAAAAATCAAGTGTTGTAACACACACAGGAGGTATGAAGTGAATAAAGCATAAATTTTGTTGCATAGAAGTGGCAAAAGAAAAATCTAAGGTGGCACCATCCCCCTTCAAACTGAGTATTGTCTAAACACTACCAAAAGGTAAGATGGGTGACAGATTATTTTGGGCTAAAATGAAAGCAAAATTATGGTCTCAGAGTAGATGAGCATTAGGGTTCAAATTTAGGGGTGTAGCTGGCGGATAAAAAAGCTTGTTGGCAGTGGTAAACACCCACATTCCTCCCCAGGAAGACGGTTAATCAGACCTTCAATGGTGGGACGTTGCCACTATGGAGGCAAGGAGTCCCCATTCAGCCTACCTGGAACTATCAAACACCTGACAATGGATGCGTTTAAAAACCCTGACGATGGAGCGTTTAAGTTGGGGGGGGGCACACCTCTATCTCTTGGAGGCAGGCCCGCGCTGACAGCGGCAATAATTCTTTACTTGGGACTTGATTTGTTCGCTATGAGGTGTGGTGAGTTATAAAGGGGGGTACCAGGAACGAGAGGCTAGCGAGAGGATATACACAGGGGATCGGAAAGCCCAGTGAATCAGCCACCACATTATAAAACCTAGGTGTGAAAAAATAATCGTCACCCCGTTATACGGGAGACCAATACACGAACAGGGAATAACTAAGAAAACATTTTTCCAGTCTGCAGACATTATTTTTATTAGACATGAACGCTATAGGTGCTCTTAAAGAGTACTTACAATGGTTCCCAGTATCCTCACGTTGTATTACATTTGTTGACAACTAATATGCTTAGGTGCCACGCAAACCCAGTAGAGTCGGAGTATCACAGCGGCAATTAAAGCCTAACTAATAGCAAGCTTATTGCTTCAGGCAGTAGCTGACTATGGTGCCCTATTCTCTCTGTTATAGTTAGAGAGACAAAACATCCTACACTCTACAGCAAAATGTGCGTACATACACGTAAAGGTTGTAGAGAGTGAAAGAGGAAGAAAAGTCAATGCCTGTAACCAAGGTGTGAGCCGAGCGGAACAAAACAAACAAATACAATGGTGGTTCAGATCCCCACTTTACACCCAGTGCGCATATGCAGAATTCACAATAATGGAAGGTGGTGACAGATAAACAAGGAAGGGGTGTAATCATTCGCAGCCTATGCTGGGAGATTATTCAGGTGGTGCCGAGTTTGGGACATCGAGCTGATCCCCTCCCGTGTTTCAGGAGAGGACAATGGTTTGCGGACTGTCTCCCAGGAAGGTCCCTAATCCCAGACACAGCAAAAGTCAGAGGGCAGTCGGTGGAGTGGTAGCTCTACTTTGCAGTTTCCCGCACAATCTTCTAGATGGTGGAACCGCCCACACGTGGATCTCTGTTCGCCTCATTCATAATCGTCAGTTTGTGGCATATTAGGGGCTACTCTTGGAACCTGGATCCCCGGGCAGTCAAACGGGAGCCATGGCAGCGGACCGGTCAGGATTGATAGTCTATTATGCTTGATCATAACTTCTCCAAGTTGCCCATGATCCCAAAAGTCTGAGTGGCTCTGTCTCGATAACTGCCCGGTCTTTGGCTGGTAGCCCATTAATGGCCACTGCAGCTGTTGGGTTTTCCCAGGCCGCTAGATCTCTTGTAAGGGAACATATCCATCTTCTTTCCAAGGGAGGGGACCTGTAAGAGTTCCTCCAGCTGACGCGTTCGTCCCAGAGTGCACACCCATCTCCCAACCTGTCTGGTGCATTTCTGTAGTCTGTAAACTGAGGTGGGACTTTCTTAACGGCTGCCATGCTCACTGTTCAGATGGCAAATTCCACTAGAGCTCCCCGTAGGATTACCATGCAATGTGTGCCGATAGAGAGTTGATCCATGCAATTGCTGATACAGTAGACCAGTTGGCAATTTTCAAGGAGTCTTTCATGGAGTGGGTTTAACTTAGTGTCCTAACTGTCCGGGGTTTCTATTTTACCGAACAGCCACAGGCCGGACCCGTAAAGGGCTCGGTGGATGGCATGATGGTCTTTTAGTCCCCTTTGTCCCATCTGGCGAGGGTATGTTTTACGGATCGTCCCCCGGTTCGTAGCCCCCCTTTTTGGTTTTTCCGGAGTGGGATTTGCCATTGGTCTTTTGCAATTCTTGGTGTCTACCAGTTTAAACCAACCGCAGATTGTCTTCGGGATCTTCCTAATTGGGTGGTGTGGCTGTGGCTGTGCTGGTGGCTCTTGCATAGGGGTTCGGATATACTTGCCTTGTCTACGGCCGAGGCCCACCCGCTTTGAGCGCAAGGATGTCCTCTATTCTTCCACATGCAGGGCTTTTTTGGCCAAGAATCAGACGCTTTCTTTAAACCCCGATACCGGTGTTTCTGCCACGTCTCCCATCGTGGCAGACCGGGGTTGCAGACAGCTTCAACGAATCCCTTGCAGCAAGGGACATTGAGGCAGCTGGATTTCCTCAGTCATCTGAAATGCACAAAAACCCCATGATTGGTTGACTGGCTTCTTGGGTAGGGCATCTGATGTTCGAGCTCACCTTCGCTTCCTCCAGGGTATTCTATAAAGAGGCCTTCATCCCAATTTTGGACAATGCAGTTGGAGTTTCTACTCCACCTTCCAACAGTCTTTTGATGCATTGTGTCAGTCAATTGAGAGGTGTGCCGGGGCCGCCATCCCTCTTGCTGATCGACCAAGCAATCTTGACCCAGGAGCATTAAGCGACTATGAGTGGGGCGTTGACAGTGGTTGCGTTTGCTACCTTCTGCGACCTTCTTCCGCCACCGATTAGCCATGCAACCATGCCAGTGGGTATTCTATGCAACAAAAGAAAAAACAGTAAGGCTTGGAAGGAAGCTACAATCTTTTCTTTCATAATTCCTTGGGACCACCTTTTGTTTAATATTGGTCTGCACAGACTATGAAAGAGAAAAAAAAAAAATTTAAATAGCTTGAAACGCATTGTAACTATAACTTTCTTCCCCCTCTCCTCCCAATCAGTGTTGAAAATTATGGTGCAAGATTGCTCAAGTGTGTCGTGCTCATGCAACATGCAAATGAGGGGGCGGGAACCAACTGCACAAGTGTTCCAACAATTTTGAATAAGCTTGTAGCACAACAGCGTAATTGCCTCTCCGGAGTGAGAGGCGATACACTTGAGTAATACCTACCTTCCACGACCTTTATGGCGCTCACTCAATATACCTTATTCAATATGACTCAGCCACCAGACATGTTGGGTGGACAAGATGCATACATTCAGGACTACAATAACTTAGCCTTTCAATCGGATCCATGTTTTTGCACAGGGATCATTGACATGTCATGTATTGTAGTACTGGAAGCGTCGTCTATTATGTCCACCAACATGGCTGCTATTGAATACGGTCTATTATTCTCCACCTACAAGAGGTCGTTTGAAGGTTTTGTCTGAGTTTGATGTGGTCCGTGATAGTTGGTGCGTGCCATGTCCAGACTATTTCGGGAGTTGGGCTAATTTAGCAGTGGTAATGGTGTTTTTTAATAGTACCCAAATGAAATATTTATGCAAGGTCTAGCACTAGTGCCACACTATTAAATCACACAGGACTCATCAGTTTGCGGATCTGTCCAAGAACAATTATTCACTGATTTGACAATAGTATTGTAGCTGTTTTCATTAACCTATATATATACTGTTAAGGTCAAATACTTCGTTTATTTTGTACGACTGACGAATTGGCTATTTACGTTAGAAAAACATTAAAAATCGGATTTAAAGTGCTTTCTATGCGAAAGACGCGGCAATGATGGCTGCATTTTGTAGCGAAAAAATATGTTTGTTTTATGACCCCAAAAACATCGGTATAGACACCACTTTTTTTGCTTTGTAGGCCAATGGCTGAGCAGTTTTATGACCCCTCACATGCCTTATAAGGTCAATGACCTTTGACTTTAATATCTGACAATGCAGCAACTAAAGACCGGGCAAATTTTTGCCATAATTATTATAGGCCCACAGGTATCAAAAATTCATTTTATTATAATTTGTTTCAAGGTTTTTTTTTTAATTTTTTTGTAAGAAAAACATTTGGGGGGGTTGGAGCAAGGGCGAATAACTGCGCCCTGTGATGCAGTTGCAGGAGATGGCAAGTTTTCAACAAGTGGTAAGGAGGCTCGATGGGTCCGAATGAAATTTGTTCCAAGAATTGTTTTTAATTATGTTATCTCGATATCCATTGATTTTACAATAGTAATTTTGGCTGTTTCATTATAGATAAATGGTAAATGTTTTGGTTTTATTTGATACTTGTACAGGCTGACGAATTGGCTAGTTATGTTGAGAAAACGTGTGAAAAATTTTGAAGTAAAAGTATTTCTATGCTGAAAGATCAATTATGACTTCATTTGTAACCTAAAGACTGTTTTTGTGTTTATTGACCCAAAAACATGGTATAGACACCATCTTTTTGCTTCTTGGCCAATTTTTGAGGCAGTTTTTAGTAACTCTCATAGCCGTATAAAGTCGTTGACCTTGACCTGATACGACCAACGCAGCAACGAGAAGGCGGGACATATTTTTTGGTATGTATTCATATATAGCCTACCAGAATATACAGAGTCCTTTTATTAGAATTTTTTAAGTTGAATAGGACATTGTCATATTACGCCATTACTAGTAAAAGGTGTGGTTCATACTTATCGTCAGGATGTCTGCAGACGCTAGCCTTCCGAACATGCATTTTACGTAACACGTATGTTCATGCATCCCGTGCACAAACATATTCTAAAGACTAGCGCCAGCCAACATCTGGTAATGAAGTATAAACCCATGTTTTTTCATGTTATGGCAAGGGCTTCAAACAAGCAAAAAAGTGGCTGTACACATTTCTTTGAACATACAACATATGTTTTATAGTAATGCACCAGTCTCCCATTTATTAAAAATAATTTAATAACGTATGACAATGAAGTAACTGTTTAATATTGCAATGATTAAAAAAAAAAAAAACAAGTAATTTTCAAAAATTCCTACATGACCGTCACAAGTTCACACACATAATCATACTGTACCAGTATCAATTCCCTTTTTTCTTAGAACATGTTACCAACCACAGTCACTACCTCCAAATATACATAAGCTTGGGATGTTGCACACCTAGTTGGGTCATTTGGGAATGACCTTTGCCATTTGACAATTTTGTCTTAATATCTCCATAACCATATGTGCAGTTAGTACAAATTATACCTTTTTTTTAATCCTTGTAACAAAACGGACACTTGGTTACCTTTTTACAGCAATCGAGGCATGTTCTTTTGCCCCCCTGTTTTATGAATTTGTTCACCCTCTGCCCATATTTCACGCGGGCACCCCACTAAATTTGTTCATTACCTTCATAGACGACATATCCACTGAGAAATGATGCTCTGCTCTCCATGGTCACAGAATTGCTCCAAATGACCCAACCATCCTGTTGGCCAATAAAATCAATGTTATGTTTGCGCAATACCATTTTTAAATCACGCAAATCATAATGATGCAACTCTTTTCATTTTTCGTTATTCTTAATTTTGCAAGTCAATGGCCATTTCACCAACATTCAGTGTAACAATATTTGTGTCAAAACACCACCCTACATTTAGAAATGATTTTGCAACTTGCTTTGGTTTTAAAATCTACTAAACCAACATCACAACATGTGATCACAAGAGAAAACCTTGATTTTTCTTTAAAACACCAAATAAGGGATTTAAGCATCTCAAACGCAGGCAGAAAATCATAACGCGGGCGGTTTACGGGAAACATAACATCGACTTTCATACTCTGGGCACCCAGCAAGGTATTGATCCATTGTGACATATCCCAAGTCCAATAACTGCTTTCCTAGTATACAGCATGAGTAGCCCTCAAACCTAGGCCAGATTCCCAGTAACACAATAGTTCCACCTACTGCACCTGGATATCTAACCATATCATGTCCATACCTGGTTTTAATGTAATTGTGGTATTTGCTTCATTCAACCAAGGCTTTCACAGGCACAGCTTCACCACATCCTTTGGCCGATTATCATCTTCATCATCAGTATTGCCTGTCCTTTAACCTATGGAAAATTATTTTTATTAATGGAGAAAATATTTCAATAACCAAACCGATCTAAAATAGATTTTGTGACCTCTCAATGTGACACGTCAGAAGCTGGAAGAAAAATTTAATATTTTGGTGAAAATTTGATAGATTGTGACCGTGTTTTCACCTATTTATGAATTTTTGATTTCTTGCAATAAAATGACCCCACAAAAATCCTTAAAACTTAGTGGAAGGTAAAATAAAAACTTCCTCCGGGCATATTCGGGTGATTTCAGGTGATAAACAAAACTTCCATATGATATTTGTACCCATAATGATATCAAGAGAGCAAGGTTTCTTCTACTCAACCCCCTAAAAAAAGTGTTTCAGATTGAATAGGTACACACAGCATATCTTGCCATAGCTCCAGTGTACATTACAAAAGAACTTTGAATGGAAGTGTAATGACCTTTGCCGAATTGGGACTGAATGAGATTTGGCACCATTGGATAACAAAGGTCGTAGCTATTTTGGTATTAGCAGAGGTGTGAAATGGGACTCTAGGAATCAGGCGGCAAAGATGATACTGCAAAGAGGCCAGGGTCGTGCTACATCCACGGGTAGATAACCTTGATTTAACTGACAAGATGGTGATTTTGGCACCCTCACTACATGGCACAAGGTACCATACTTTGCTTGCCTCAGGCTAACATGGCCAATTACATCATTTCATTGATTCATCACCTGTACAGGCACTAGATTTCCTCAATGTTTATATTTTCGGGCAAGTACCAAAGTCATTGGACCTCAACCATCATTTCAAATAGGTAACAATGGGTTACAATTGTATTAATTGATTTGTACTCAACTGTGCAATAGAGCTAGCCCTGGGTCTTTGCATATCCCCTATGTTGCTCTTTCAATACCTTCACATAAATTTGAGCTAAACCATACAGCAGTAGAATATAGTATAATTAGTGTGAATTTTGAGGGCAGCAAGCAAGAGTAATCGCTGATTTGTACCCAACTGTACAACAGAACTGGCCTTGGGCCTTTGCACAGCCCTCTGTTGCTCTTTCAATACCTTCACATAGGTGAGAGCTAGTCTAGACAGCAATGGACAGACAGCAGTAGAATCTAGTATAATCAGTGTGAATTTTGAGGGCAGCAAGCAAACGCAATCACTGATTTGTACCCAACTGTACAACAGAACTGGCATTGGGCTTTTGTGTAGCCTCTCTGTTGCTCTTCCAATAGAGCAGTGGATTCTAGTATAGTACAGTATACTCCATTTTTACACCAGTAATGGTTGCTTTTATTCCACTCATTAGGGGATTGGCAAGATCATATGAGCAACATCGAAGTCCTTGACCATGCATGCGCTACAAGCATTGAATCAATGCTCATAAAGGACCAGCTATTAGGGGTAGGCTACGTCTACCGCATGGATGAACACCGCATGCCTAGACAGCTACTTCATGGTAAGCTCACAAGCGGGAACAGACATCAAGGTCCACCAAAGAAAGGTTTCAAGGACAGCATAAAGGCCAATCTTCAGTGGAGTAACATCAAACAAAGTAAAGTAAAGTCAACGTGGCGCTTTCTAGTTCATCAAGCATCTGGTAACTTTGAAGAGGCACGGCGAAAGAAACAAGCCGATGCAAGAAAAAAAACACCACAGCTCAGCATCTACTGTGAGGACATCATTGGACTTCCATACCCAGTGCCCTAAACATCCAGGATAGGGCTTCACAGTCATCTTCGTACTCATTGCAAGAAATCTCGAACTGTTAGTTGCCGTCATCTTCGAATATTGATGGACAACCTATTATTATTACGTGATTGTCTGATGCAACATAACCTCTGTTATTAGAGCCAGCCAAAATATCCTAATTCCACCATAAATCCTACAGCAAGGTTTGTTGCAGTATCTTTAAGCATGTCACACATTGTAATACAATTACAACATTAGAATATGTCCCTTTTTTACCACCGCCTTAACTGTGGATATTTGAAAGGTGTGAAGGTCACAGCCAATAAGTGCCTTTTTTGTGACCGGTAACAAATGGTCTGATTAAATCACATTAAATCACATGTGATTTAATAATACATATAATACTCTTTAATATTTATAGCTTTGACAAGGACTTATGAAGTGATGCAATGTACATAAGTCATCAAGAGAATGCTCCATAGTGAAGATATTTGCCAATGTCTTAGGATTAGGATTTAAGTCGTCCCTGCTAGATTATGTTATAATATATAATATATTAAGTTGGTGGTTTTTAGATGACTTATTCCCAAATGACCTACAGCCATCATAAAATCACAGATCTAAGATTACCATCTGGGAAATAAATAGCTGGAACACTCACCACCACATGTTACATTGTTCATCCAGGCTAGAGCTAAGAACCTACAAGCTCCTGTTATCACTCAATTGCAATCCCAAAATTTCCCCCTTCAAACTACCCTTCCCCATCTCCCATCAATCAATGTGTGTGTGTGTGTGGGGGGGGGGATTCCTGTGATGATATCTCAATCAACATTGGATGGAGGAGATTGGGGGGGGGGAGTCCAAAATCATTCAAAGTGTTCCAACAATTACTTCCCAAGATTGTAGGGTTGTTTAGACTCATTTGAAAGTATTTTTCCATGAAGCTCTCAGAGTGACTATAATTGCCTCTAGGGTTTGGAGGGATAAGGCTTAGAAAAGGAGGTTACCAGGCCTCGACAATTTTTTTCAGCAGTTTGCCCAATGTAAAACAGCACTTGCCCGAAACTTGCCCTACTTTTTCTGGAAACCTAAAAATATCTACATGTAGGTAAATATCTCAAATTTTGTGCTGTAAAAAAAGCATGCCATAAGTATTCCAGATTACATATAATGGTGATCATGAACATTTACTACATGAAAATATGATTATCCCAGGCCTTCCATGGCCTCTGATGGCAACTGTGACCTATTGGCCATGAGCTTCAAGACCGACTCCAGGGATCAATCTTCAATTTAACCGGAAAGCGGTACATTAGTATAAATTTAAAGGTGCTTCTTCCGATTTATGTGTATTGTGTTCTCTACTTGATATGAGAGCCTGGTCCCTTGCATATGCACCCCATCCAGTAACGTGGAAACAAACTTGCGGTTTTGATGGTAGACGCAATAATGCATGTTGCAAAAGTCCTATTCAATACTGTGCTAAAAATTATGGTTAACCACTAAAATGGCGTTTTTTGTTTATATCTTGGGAATAAAATGGATTTGAGGGCTCAAATTTCAGGACGACAATGGGAAAAATACGGCCTTTCATCTGATATCAAAATTGATACTACCACTAGGAAAACAAAAATGGCTTCATTTGTGCAAAATTAGCTTCAAATAGCTTTTTTGAAATTTTTTTTGGCTTAATTTGATTTCAAATTGCTTCAGTGAATTTTTTTGATGCCAATTGAAACCAATTTGGTTTCATGTGAGATTAGCTAGCACTAAATCAATAAACAGGCAATTATGACCAATTATCCAATTAAGATAGTAGATAAACCAATTACCACCACTAATAGCTGTTTGATTTCAAATATTTATTTATTTATTTATTCGGATATACACTTTTGGAACAGTGGCACTCAACTACAATAGTGGTGCATCCAACAACCAATAAAACAACAAAACAAAGAATAATAACAGAATGATTAAATTACACAGACATGGGCCGGAATAATCACATACAAATCTCCCACTAGATCACTACCCTAGAAAAGACTAGTACCAGAGAAGATTGAAATTCTCCTCTTCTCTGCTAGTACTAAAGAACCAAAATTAAGGGAGGGGGGATGGGGAAAAGGCAAACAAGCTGACCAGAACTGTGAGGAATGGACGAGCAAAATGACACAGGCAGGGATAGAGTGGGAGACATGTTATATTCCGTCCATGATGAGTAGGCATGCAAAAAAAGCAAAACTTAATGCTGAATGCTAAAAGTGCTTGGCGACATAAAACATGAATGAACAGACTTAAGAATATATTATACATTATACCTTACACCCATATGCATAGCAACATCCACCCATACACACCCCACAAACACATACATAACAGCACAACTATTAGGGCCTTCTACACTATGTGACAGGACATATTACATAATTATACACATACACTGTATTAAACGTGCAAAACCACACATTCCTATTCTGTACATCAACATACACACAACATGCACAGGGTTAAAGTAGTGCCTACAAACACGCACACACACAAATACACATTAGCCAGACAAGCATCGCCTCACATAAGATATAAAAAAAATAAAATATTAAAATACA
Source organism: Ophioderma brevispina (assembly GCA_023653785.1). Lineage (NCBI taxonomy): Eukaryota > Metazoa > Echinodermata > Ophiuroidea > Amphilepidida > Ophiodermatidae > Ophioderma > Ophioderma brevispina. The sequence goes on from JAMKCH010000403.1 coordinate 100,551, forward strand.
TAATGATAAAGAAAAAACAAGCATATTGAAGTGCTACAAAACTATACACAGCATTGAAAAAAGGATAACGTGTGTATAGGGTAGCCAAATCTTAAACTCATCGAACCCATTTGAAGGTAAATTGACAAGTGTGTTCTCAGCTCCCAAGCTCTTTTTGCATATGACTTACAAAAAATCATCAAATACAGCAGCAATAATTTAAACAGCTTTCAACATTAGTAATTGTTGTAAGTGTCAATACCACCTAACGTGAGGATTGTTTTGACATGTAAGCTGCTGGATATGAAGGCTTCCCATACATCAAGATGATTAATAGCAAATAAATCACGTTCAAGTTGTTGTATTCATTTCAATTCTGATATCATTAAGTATGCTGCAAGTAAATAAAGAAATGTGAACATCTTCATGCAATATTGCATGTTCAAACAAGGGCCGTCATGATCAGGAAACCATTGCTGTTTGCGATCTAGCGGCAGAGTATTGCAGCGAAGTTAAAATTTAAGACATTAGCGCCGCGAAAATCGGTCTTATCGCAAGGAGATATTTTTCTAAAGCAGGAGCGTACTTAATATTGGAATAATTCATGAAAGCGATGACTTTCTCCCGACCCGTTTATGCCGTAATGGGACATCAGGCCTCTGTAGTTGGCTTGCTTAAAATTCTGTACCCAAACTGGGTTGAAATTCCCGATTCGCGCATTGTCCAAAAAGTTGATGCAACATTGAAATCGCAAATATTAGCGAATGCTGTATGTATATTGCTAAGGAATGGAAACGGAATTGGCAACCATCCCTTAAAGTTAAGCACTGTGTGCACATAAGGACTTGGCCAACGGTGGTGTTCCATTGAGCAAAGCTGATTGAGGTATTTTGCTATGATCGCTGGTGTCTGAGAGAAAAAAACTTAATAGGCATCCAACCAAGATCGCCATAATGGCCTCCTTTGGTGATTCGAGGAAGCCGCTACGGATACATCGCGCCATTTGAAGTTGAAGAGAGAGATAATCGTATCGATGTCAGTTTTACTGCGCCTCCCCAGACCGCGCATGCGTAATTAATGGTCGGGCGGAGAGCAATGGTTTCTCCATTAAACATCACCGTAATAAACGCGGTTAAAGTTATCTAGTCCATCAAGAATAGACTTTATGTAAGGCAATTCGCCTATTACTTTAGTTGTAGTATGCTCAATATGAGTGTGATCGGACAGATTTTTGTGATATAAGTGCCTAAATATTTGTAGGAATCTACCTCTGAAATTGAATGGTCCCACGTTTCCTAAACTTGTTGTGATTAATACGCCGGCCAACAATGAGAACATTGGATTTATTGTGATGAAGTCGAGTAGTTTCCAGGTCTTTTGCGAATTGAGCAGCCAATTCAGCATTGATTTAATTCATTGTCATCATCAGCAAGTAAGGCCCACATCGTCCGCCCAAAATAAATTCCAATACAAAAATCGTGAATGCGAGCGCCTAAATCATGCTCATTAGCAATTTGGTAAATTCGTGCATGAAAATACAAAATAAAAGAGGTGAGAGGGCACATCCTGTTTGACGCCGTCATCAATGTCGAAGAAAATCTGTTTCGAATCACAAACGTAAAAAAAAATCCTGATACATGAACATTATCATTAAAGACTATAATAATCCCATATACGACCCCTAATGCCAACGGTCCACACTGCCATTAACAAGCCCTCTCTTCCATACAGTGTAAAAGGCCTTTCTAAGTCCAAAAAGGCTAACAAGTCTTTTTTACCCTCGGCAAGACGGCACGCAGCAACACTTTTAAGTGTGAAGATTATTTCACAACGACGCGAAACTCTTAAAGCCTCCTTGACCTCTGAAGACAGAGTGGTCACGCTCAGAAAATATGAGATTGTATTGGCCGTAATACGATTGAAATTGTCGAACGCAGTGTTGTTTAAGGATATACCCCTCTGTAATTGTTTAGATCGCGGCGATCGACTTTCTAAAAATAGGGACAAACAATGCCCCTTTATTCCATTCATGAGGAACTTTTTCAAGAACAAATAATTCTGTGGAGAAACAGGGACAACATAGATAAATGTACGAATCGACCACCATTTTTAAGACGTTCATTGGTACTCATGTCGATAACCAGGCGATTTATGTTTGTTTTTTTAGATTGACATAGCATATTTAATCACATCCAAACTAATATTGATGCTCAGAAAGGAACGATTACTGCCCTCACAATTAATTTCTGAATTATACATCCTCAAACTACTGACGATCGATGTTGATCCTTGGACGGTATGCTGAGTCGCTATAGTCAAAGACATATTTCGGTTCATTTTTACCGAGGCAGTGCGCCAGTAAGCAAGGCAGTCTGATTCAGTTCTTTGTCGGAGATTTTTCATTAGAACTTTGGATTCTTTACAGACAGTTAAAATCCTGGTTTTTGTGTTGCTGCCTTTTAACACGTTCCAGAAATCGCGACAATTAGGACCACCCTTGTTGGCTATTCAATGGATTATGTGACGCGCAATTCCGCCGTGATCTTGGCTTTTGATGTGTTTTAGCATAGGCGTTTGTCTTGGTAAGATTTCCATAAGTCATCGCATTGTTGTCTGAATGCCTACTTTAGCCCAATTTCTATAACGACGCGCTGCATCCCTCTTTGCTTAATCGCATCGTCAACACTATTGTCAAACCAAGAGTTACATTTGCGGTTACCCTTTATCTTTTTAACGCCCAGACCCTCAGTAGCAGCCGCTAAGAGATTATTCTTCCATGAATCCCACAAACAATTGGAACATCGTCAAAAGAATTAGCGCCCCAATACAGTGTCTAGAACGGAGTTGTTCATGAAAGGGTTGTAAAGTCTGATCCTTTTAATATCCAATTAATCTTATTGTTGCCTAGATGTGATTGTCCTTCAAGTTGCGATGTAAGATGAGCTTTTTAAAAATAAGCACATTATGGTCAATCCCTCTAAACCCACTTCCTGGCATAATCAACAATAACCTTTGCACGATGAGTAAGTGTTTGTGCAGAGATGTAATCGTTGTTGCTTTGATGATTACCACGAAACCATGTAAATTTCCCTACGCAATGTCTAGAACCGTTCAAAATTTTTAAATCCGATCATTCGGAAGTTCAACAAGCCTCTCACCATTAGAGTTAAGAACAGGATCACGTTGGGTATTCCCGCCAATTCTGGCGTTCCCATTGGGGTTTTTTTCGGACATAATTAAAGGTGGGGATCGTCGTCCCCATGGTGTTTTCAATGCGAATTGTCTCGAGAGTATCTGATTATACAATTAATCAGACATTTCACTGTCAGTACCTTAAACAGGGAAATAAGCAGCAACGCTCACGTAAATAGGCTTTCCCGCCAACACAGTTGGGAACCCAAACCGGTCGTACAAATCGAACATGGAATCAAGCACATTATTATCAGAATAGTGAAACATTTGAAATGAAAACCCCATCCCACCCCACAGTGCACTTCCTATTTTACCTAACAGCGAAAGCCAGGAATATAATTAAACAACTCATCACCATTAAGGAAAGTTTCTGCAACGCCAAAAAACAGAATATTATGGTCCCTTATTAAGGTTAGGAAAAGAATTTCTGGAATTTCGCCTTAATCTATTGACATTATTAAACGCAATGTTATAAGACCCACTATCAGGCTTATTAAGTTGTACTCGCTCTTCCCCTGACCGAGCTGTGGCGCTTATGAACCGTTGTTAACACGGGTATGAGGCTGTGGAGTTTAAAACTTAATTTCGTTATCAGTATGCATGTATTGACACTTTCAAACAGCCGTTAGAGTCACATTCATTTAAACCATTGTTCACTTCATATCAGCGTCACAACTGGCTATTATTTCTCAGTCATCAGATAGGGATGGATAGCAAATTGTTGTTAAGCTAACAATGACTGTTGGCTAAATCCTAGCGACCATAAAATTAAAGTCCTGCATTGCCTCCAGTTGTCCTTGTGGTTAAAGTCGGTCTTAAAAGAATACGACATAGGATAGGTCGAGATCCATTGTATGCCTTGTGTCCTATTCGTGACAGTCGTTGCATTTGATAGGAATGTCGTGGTGACATCAAGGGTGGTATGATGTAAGTCCACATTTGCGACAGCGTATAGGCTCGAGTAATAGTTGTATAATAGGGGAGGGTCGGGGGTGCCCCGCTTGTATCTTCTTGGGCGTCGACTAGGGGGAGGCGATTTGCGAACAGAAGGGCCGTTGCCAACTGCTTGGCTCTTCTATCATGGGTTATTTCCTCTTGACTTTGACACCCGAGTGTACCGCGTTAAAGTTCATTAACAATTGTCGCGTACAGACTTGCTTAGATGAAGTCCCCTTGAGTTCAACTATGACTGATCTACAGAATTGTTGGTCTTGAAATTCTGTCGTTGTCTACAAGTAGGCATCCCTTCGATTTAGCTAGTAAGCGAATATGGGAGTTCAATTTGTGACTCTAGATTGGTGACGGCCATTATCATCCACTCTAGGGCACACTGATGACAAAACAACAGCAGTATTAGGAGCGCGTTGTTGAAAAGACTTTGAACTAATCGCTAAAGTCCTTTCTGCAGCCTTTTGTTTTACGGTCAGATGTGCAGTTATTAGTGCCTACATGCACCCAACAGTATCAAAGTTATCCACACTTATTTTGTCAAGGATCTCCCGAGACAATAGAAACCTCCGCTCCAGTAGCATTCTCACTTTCGACGTTGAAGCCCTTTTTCATTCAAGTCTTAACATCGGAATCAACGATAATAAAAGTGTCAGCAGGACGCTGTATTGGTGATGTGGTTAGCTTCGATTGTGATGCATCAGATCTTTAAAGGGGGAGGCATGAGTAGCTCCACGAGGAGTGGATGTTTGTGGTGAATCGGCCAATTGTTTGTAGGATGCATTTCTTGTTAAGGATGATATCAATTCCGCATTTGAGTTTGCACAGTAGATTTTAACGCTTGATTTTCTATAGTTAAACATGACACTGCACTTTCAAATCGGACACGGCCTTCGTGAATTTGTTGACAGCTGGGCATAACCAACGAGGGGTCGCGATTGCAATCCTCGTATACACAGAGACGATGTGGTATTTGAGAGGGAGTACACATAAGACATACAATTAATTTTGGCCATTTCCTGGTTGTTGAAACTTAACAGTCATGATGCAGGGAATCCTTGTGCGCGTGACTTACGAGTGCTTATTTGGTTACCAGAGTTAGCGCGGTGCCTAGGTCTCGGGAGTTTAGAACGAGAGGAGACCGGGCTGGGGGTTGGTGTGGTTACATGCATGTCCTTGTTAGAGATGGGGATGCTAAGATGCCTTGAGATACAGTCTAAGGCTCGGTCTCTCAATCTCCGCTGAGCCGTGACTGCGAAAACGTTTACAGTTTTATTGTGAACAGTTAAGGCATGATTTGCAATCTTGTGGTGTCAGGGGGGGCTGAAGTCGGTAGAACAGCAGAAAGAATAGAGGCACGTATTTTACAAACATCAAACTTAAAAGTTTCAGCCAATTCGGAGAGACTTGACACTTTGATCTTCTCATTTCAGCGTGAGGGGGGAGAAGAAACAGCATTCAGCGGCCTGACTCACAGTGAGACATTGGATCCTTTAGGCGAGGGAGGCAAGATTTTGATGACCTAGCATTAATGCTGATGTCCCTCCAACGTACCAGAGTGTAGGGTCATTCCTCGTAGAACCCATTTTCCACGGGAGGCATTAGTTCAGGATTTAGGTTTGAAAAACAACTTTTATAGAGGTCGTGAGCGTGAGATTCAGCCAGCCGTTGATTTTAACAGTCGCACATAAAAGTAAGTCGCCCTGGCAAAGCTTGACATCGGGTTTACGTTTTCTACAGGCTTACAAACCAACATGACGAAAGGTTGAGATAGAGTATACACTCACAAAACAATGTTCCGTAAGAATAAAAGCACCAATAAGTTCTTATTAAGTTCCGTATTAATCATAAAGTTCCGTATTAATCCATAGAGGAGGGCAAATAACTTTTGAAGACAAATCCGTCATCATAAATATGCAGTTCATCAAAATACACGCAGCCATACTAAATACAACACCGAAGTTGTCACGGTTGATTGCACTTGGAGCTACGGCGAAAGCACGTCCGCGTCTTCTAGTTCGCTGGCGAATTAATTATAATTTCTATTAGTTACGACTAAGTCTGTTCCCCAAACTCCTGCTCAGATTTCTAAGCTGATGATACGCATCAAGAGTTAGGAACATTATAAGGACTATTATACTCATACCATCGATTAAACGATTGGGCGTATTTATGGGTTGTTAATGGTGGGCGAGTATGGGTGATCGTGTTTCGCTATTGTTGTTCGAGTAGCGTTAGTGAAATGTATGAAAAGGTCAGTGGTACTAAGTACGACAGGCATTATTTACTCGGACGACCGGGCCTATCATTATAAAGAGGTTATTCAGTGTATTGGTGTTCTAACGAGCATAGCCCATAATAATAGGTGTCCGACCCGCTCTGTAACTTTAAAAGCATTTTTCCTATTATTATAATATTTAGAACCACTCTTCTTGGGTTATAGCTCGAACAATAACGAAGTGAACGATAAATCATGACGTTAATTAAATATTTTAAAAGTAAGATTAAATCGGTTTCTTTTTTAAGAGTGACAAAACCAGAAACATTTTTTTTAAAAATGCACCTTAAAATAATCACAGCTATTCCAGGTAATAAAACAAAAAAGGGAGGGCAAAGGGTGTTGGTTCTACAATCGTTTTGCAGAAATTCTCAACACGGGGCCCTCTTAATTTTCGTTTTCTCTCATTGTTGTTTCAAAAAGTTCATATTTTCACGATCTACCCCTCAAAAAGCTTTGTATTCACAAAGTATCAAAATTTGATGTTATTTGGATATGGTTCCTTTTGACACACACTTGTATATATGCAAAGTTCTTTTACAGTTTATGAGTTTTAATGTCTCCATTTGGTTAGAAGAAGATTGAATTCACGAGAAGAAGAAGATCACGAAAAAGAAGAAAATTCATATTAAGAAGAAAAAGAATCATGAAAAAACAGGATTTTGATAATTACGATGCGTCGAAAAAGTGATTGGGCACACTGTTTAACAAAAAGCGTTATATTTCCGGATACAGAAAAAAAAAAATCAATTGGAAAACTTGACCCATCCTCAAAATTCCAAACAAGTTACGGCCGAATAAAGATTTCTAATACAAAAATATAATCACCAAGAATTAAAAATCTTAACTTTCAACCATACTTTAACTTATAATAAAAAAAAAAAACAATGTGTTTATCAACCTTGTCTACCTGAGCCACATTTTTTGCAGCCAAACTCCCGAAGGGGGGGGGGTGGTTACCACCCCCCTGTGATTTCGTTACTGAACAGACCCGATTCCTATAAATTTGGCTACAAAGGATAGGTCAGGAGTTCTTATTTCCATGGTACCGAAAATAGGTACCACCATCCCCATTATGACGTCACCATGACGTCTATGGGAGGAACGTCTGAAAATACTGAATATAGGGTGAATGGGAAAATGATATTTCGCAATTAGCGACTCAAACACCCTTTATTATAGCGTATAAAAATTGCTGCATTATATAAGAAACTAGTCATTTCCCATCAAGTAGAGTCAAAAAACCCGCATGAAATTGATTTTTCCTAACCGTTTTGGCGGAAATTGAATTTATCCACGGTGTGTGTCTATGGAAATGGCAGTTTGCTGACTGCGAAATTTATGACGTCATTTGACGTTAATGCTAGGCATGTTGGACTCATTTTGTACCAATGGAAAGGAGGAGGACCATTGCTATATATGGTTTACCAAAATCAATTGTCTGTGATGTTCCTGTGAGTGTTGGGCAGGTTGGTACTTCTCTTCCGAAGGGGGGTGGTTGCACCCCACCTGCACTTTAGGTAGGATCACCCTGTTTCTTATCTATACCCGGTGGATGTTGCTTTTTGGATGAAAAAGGAGCGGAACATGCAATTGCAATTACATTAAATCTTTGGCACCAAAAAGGGGGTTTAGCAAGCCGGCGACCACCCCCCCTTCGGTAGGACGAGGGTTGTTAACACAAGCTTCAACCTTTCAAGTTTTGTTAATGCCTACAAACATTTAGAAGATAGTAGTGTATTTAGTCTATATTTCGAATTATTATATTATATGAGTATATTATTTTACTTCCCCAGAGTTTTCATATATACCGTTTTTAGGATCTATATTATTCGTACCTTTAAGAGGGTGTTTGTTCCAAATGGTTCATAGCTCGTATAGTAGGCCTCCTATATCAACTGTGGTGTAAGCCTGTAGCTTCAACACGCCTGCATTGTTTTGTATAATCTTGAATTTGTATGTTGGGATCCTTTCATCCTCCTCGATGAAATGAAGTCGTTGCTTAGGAGGGGGGGGGTTGAAGCAGTGAACTTGAAATGATTTTTCTTAATTTTCCTAAATAGTGGTCTATACATGTTATATATCAATTGTAGGCCATGTACAAAGTTGTAAAATCATGAAAATTTTGCTCTGGTTTGCCATGGTAACCACTTAAGGCCTTATGATTGGCTACCTAAACATAGAACGAATGTAACCTAAATAAACTAAAAACGAAACCTGCTACTGGGACGAAACTTGGGTGACTTATGCAGGAGGGGTAAATTACGGAATATGTGAACAATGAGCCGAATTTTTAAATACGTTGACATGAGCAACCGGCAATCGACACTTCAATCGCATAATTCTGGCGGAATGTTGAAATTGGAACACAATTTTGAAAATCGGCTTCATGGTTCATAGGACTGTATTTGCTTAATATGATTGTGCCAAGTTTTCATGTATTAGCAGGTAGCGTTTTCTAGTTACGTTCTTTCTCGTTTTGGATGTTTGCGTATTTTAACGAAACATTTAGGCCTCGAAACATTTAGACAAATTGAGGGCGCTTTTGATGTAAATATGGAATTATTTTTTAAATTTCATTTATACTGAATATAATAATATTAATGAAAAGAAGAATCATCGAAATAGGTGCATCCATTGTCCTGTAATTAATTTTTAAAAGATTTTTCTAAATACGCAGGGTGAGGAAAACAATAAAATACATATAAAAATCACTTACCCAGTGACATTTATTACTTTAAATTATGGAAAGGATATATGGCTATTATTTACTTCAACTTAGACAAAATAAATGCGCAATAGTATTAAAAAATCTTAATATAACCCTTGAAAATTTTCACATGATAAAAATAGGAGATGATGCATTTTTGGCAAAGTTCGCGTACACTACTGGACTTGATCAGCCAATTCGGGAACCGGAATGTCCGATTGCATCGAATAACAAAGCATTTTGTGATTACAGTCTACACAATTTAGCCATGGCATTATCTCATTTTATGGATAGAACAATTTTTTATCATCTTCAGAACCCATTTACCCCCCCCCCCTAAGTGCTTAATCAGCTTACGTGTGTGTGTTAAGTCTACCCCAGAGTAGACGGAGTTTTGTGCGTAACTTTTGGTCGGACTTAGTTACAACTGTATTACGGTCAGTTTGGGCCACGCGTGGAACACAATAGTGGTTGACTAAGTACAACAAGGATCGACGTAGACCTTAGTCGTAAATTTTAGTTGTAGGTTAGCTTGTACGAGTTTCGGGAAAGAAGTTAGTACATGTAGAACTAGTAGTGAAGTTACGCATTACTTAGTATAAGGTAGGCCTACCAGTTGTCTCGTAAGTACGTGTTGGGGACGGACCTATAGGGACGGTATTGTAAAGTTTTTCTCAATAAATATAACATATAGACCAGTTAAAAGAGTTCATGTAGATCAAATCATGGAATTAAAGATATGTTCTTACAATATGGATTAAGTATATATATATATATAATATATAGATATAATATATATTTATTGGTCTCGGGTTTCAGATGATGTTTGTATCTAAATTTGCATATTTAGATTTTGTTTTGAGCAATGGAAAAATATTACTTATTAGAGGGTCAAGTTGGTAATGCTAACCACATAAAATTATTTCTGTTACTTTGAGCAAAGGGTTATATGGTTTATAAAATAATTTGTCAGCATAATAAAACCTGATGTTTTACAAGCTGCGAGCCGACCCAACCCTTTACTCTAACAGCCATAATGTCGCATTGATGATCCCACTCTTCATAAGACGGACATCTCGCGTAAATTTGTAGATATTTTAGGTGGATATTTTCGTTCTAGTGACTATTTTTAAAAATTATATAAAAAATGATTATTCAGAAATCTTGAGTTAGACTTAAAATGCAAGGACACAAGTTGTATTAGGCATATTAGTTTTCGTTCTTCATTAGCTACATGAATAATTAGTGGGTGTCAATATACTCTGCCACAGAGCAGAGTTATTCATGTAGACAGTCAATTTCGGCATTGAACCTTTTCTTAAGCAAATTAACACTATAATAACATGTTTACTTCTTACAAAAGAGGTATATTTTATTTAAAAAAAAGGAATCCAATGTTTTGAAATTGTGAGGAAAATCCGACAAGAGATTAGGCATACTAAGTCTTTAAATTATTTTGAAAATCGGTCATTGAGGGAAACTGGCAAAAACAAACAGAACTAAAACAAAATCACAAAAAACACATCACACCATACACACAACATACACCCCACCCCTCACCCCCATACCACACCCAAAACAAACCACAAGGGGATTGGCCCCCCCCACGGGTCTCGTCTCGAGACATGTTTCAAAATGGTTGGAATAGTCTCCTACAATCATCCCAGCCCATCCCCTTTCCAAATAAAACTCACGATACTAGGTCTTCCATAATGTCCATAATATCAACTAATCGTTACATGTAAAGTCTACGTCTACTCTGAGTAGGACGTAGAAATTCGCGTAACTTTACGATAATCCTGCGACCTACTAAGTAAGTTTCAGGAACGCAGGAAACAGTAGTGGAAATAGGCGACGTGCTAGTTACGACAGAAGTAGATTTTTCGTAAGTTTGAAGAAAGAAAAAGAAAATCTTAAGTGCATACTAGTATTCGGGAGGGAGCGCAGTAAAGAGTAAATTCGTTAAGTGTGAACTTTACGCAATAAGTTGCGATTTAGAAAAAAAGGGCAACGGACCCCTGGTGCTCATAAACATTGTTTGCATGTTGCAAGCAAACTCGAAGACAATCAGGTCAAATTAGATTCAACATAATTAGGTGTGCTCATGCAACACCAGATAAAATGTTATTCGAGTTCCACGACTGTACGACGTTTTTGTGAAACTGCCGACTTAAACCGACTCCAGAGATCGAGAATGTCATTACAATTTCATTGATGGTTCAAAATTTGACATGGTATAAGTTCGAGATTACTTGAAGGGAGGGAAAATCATCTCCCAGCCTCACATCCCTTTTCCAAATATAAATAACGAATACTAGGCTCTTCCCATAAGTCCATAATATCACTTATATCGTTACATGTCAAGTATAATACGTCAACTTTGAGTAGACGTAGAAATTGCGTAACTTTACGATAATCTGCGATCGAAGTAAGTTTCAGGAACGCAGGAACAGTCGTGGAAAGCGAAGGGCTAGTTAAGACAGACGTAGATTTTTCGTAAGTTTTGAAGAAATCTTAAAGTGCATACTAAGTTTCGGGAGCGCAGTAAATTCGTAAGTGGTGTAACTTTACGCAAAAAGTTGCGATCGAAAAAAAAGGCAACGGGACCCCTGGGTGGCTAATACACATTGTTGCCTGTTGCAAGCAAACTCGCCGGACCAAATCAGGGTCAAATTGATTCAAAATAAGTAGGTTTTCTATGAACACAGATAAATGTTATTTCGGTTCAGACTGTAGCGACATTTTGTTGAAACTGCCGACTTAAACCTATCCAGACGAGATCAAGAATGTCTAAATTTCATGATTATCAAAATTTGCACTGATAAGTTCGAGATGACTTGAAGTGAGGGAAAAGGGAACAGAACGAAGGAAAAAAAAGTAAGAAAAACAGGGGCAAAAAAGAGCTAAAAGGAAAACGGGTAGAGTGGGAAATGGGATATCTGAAAGGAAATGAAGACGAGGAAGAAAATGGAGAGAGCATGGACACGAACGAGAGTCGAAGCAGGAAGCAAACTTCTTTCGAATCAAATTGTCTGTTTTGTGCTTGACCTGGATTCAAATTTAAAAATGAACGGCCTTCGACCAAGAAAATAGGTCTTGGAAGAGAAGTAAGTAGCAGAAGTTAAATAAGGGAAGTGAGCACTTGATTAATCGATAAGGAGGAAGCAAGGAGAAGTGGGTTTAAAGGAAAAAGGAGCAAAAGAGAGATAGAGAAAGAAAAGATATGTGGGAAGGAATGAAAAGGGAACGACCAAGGGGGGTGGTGTTGGGTGAGAGGCTGTGAGGAGGGAAAGAAAACAGGAAAAGAGATAGAGATGTTAAAAGAAGACTCTTTTTTAAATAGGACAAAGTAAGAGAGGGTGGAAAATAAGATAATTATAGAAGAAAGAGGTTGAGGGTGAGGCGGGCAGCGATACCAGAGAGGAGAGGGAAATAAAGAAGGAGATGGTCAGCGGAAAATGCCTTAGTAAAAGATTAGATCCGGAACATCAAAAAATTCACGCAAATGACAAGTTTCTAATTTCAAACCAGACTTTATGCGAAGGAAAAAGTTTAAAATGATGTGGAGGGAAAACAACAAGGACCTTTTATACCAGCTGAAAAAGAAATCTACGTCGCTTGATTACGGAGGTTGAGAAAGGTTTTTGCTTGTCGGCAGATAGGTCTAGGAGTAGATGTTATGTCTTGAAAGAAAATTGTTGTATGGCCCCAAAAGAACAAATAAAATAGCAGGGTGCCGTTATTGAAAGAAATATACGCTTTCTGATAAAATTGCGAATTTTTACACAAGGATCATGATAATCATAAACTGATGGATCACTTTGCCCCCCCCCAAACCCTCTTTAATGCCAGCAGATGTCAAGGTTATACATAGCGGTTCAAAAGGTTAATAAGGCTCCAATATTTTGAAAAGCACGTGACACTGTTTTCAGAATACAAGGATTCTAAACAGGTTAGAGTGTACATATGGTTATTTTTGGAATTATGGGGAAAACTGTAAAAAAAAAATTGTGAAAAAAGTAAGTGTGGTGGGTGTTAACATGGGGCAAAGTTAAAAAGTTGCTTCTATTCAGGTAATATGTGGTGTGTGTAAATTGTGTACTTCGCTAAAGGCTGGCTAAGAGATTTCTTGAGGAGGCCGCCTTCAATTTCCAAAAAAAAATCGTGTTTTTTGCATGTAAATTAATGTTGTCCATATAGTTTTCACTATGTGAAACTGCTAAGCTTAAATCGAATTCTTCATTATAGAAAATCACAACTTTGTTATAAAATTCCGGATCCGAAGTTTTTGTTATACACCAGTATCCTATGGGACGGATCCACAACAATCATAAATGTTTACGCATCAAACGAAAAATTCCGATTCATCGACAAATTCGAATTGGGCAGTTGTAGGTTACATCGTTAGTTATCCGTTACTATTTTTATTATTACAACACAAAAATAATATTTCGAAATCTCGAGTCAGACCTTTAAGGGATTGAAATAAGGAATAGTGCCTTATCTGTTATGCTTAGTTTTCACGTTATCCAATATAAAATATGGTCAAAGATCCATAGAGCCATAGTGCCAAAAGCTGTTGACTTGTGCCACATTTGGTGAATAACCAAACATGTTCTTACAAATTGGAGCAACTTAATTTGACCCCCTGTACAAACCCAAATTGATGACTTCTTTCAGTATATTTTTATAGTTTTTATCCTAATTCCAAAATATGTAGGATAAAAATACCTTTTTGGAAGTCCTGTTTAATGAGACAAACCATCATGGTGTACTTTTCGGAACATTTTAAAATTTGACCTCTGTGTCTGTGGAACCTTGAAAGCTATTGCTGGGGGTCATGAAATGGGACCGTGGCAAGTTTTTCCATCATTTTTTTAAAATATCAATCTTTTAAAAGTACTTGTTACCAAAATTTCACAATTTTATCCCGATTTAACAATCGACTGAGTTTGTGAATGACAGGCACCACTAAAGGACTTGTAAGCTTAGGCAGGGAGTTTGAAGATTGAGGACGAGTATGAGATTAAAATAAGTGTAATATGGGAAGATGCAATAATGGGTTTTTTTTCAAAAATGACATACAAGCTGAGATCAATAACAAAATAATAATAGTAATTATAAGAGTTATAAGTGTTGTATTGATTATACCGTGTGTCCCATACAGTCGACAGAAAGTAGTGTGAATAACTTTAAAAGAAATATATTGGAGTCTATTATTATTAGGTTGTAAAGATTGTGCATGCATTTTTTTGGTCTGATGTTATTATCAGACTAATCATTGAATAATTTCTTGATACATCCTCTTTTGTAAAGGCACATTGGGAGACAGTTTTACGGGGGGGGCGGGGGGGTAAGGACATTAGTATTATCGATGACGCTCACCAGGATAATTATCGATTTTTATACTAGGGGCCTACATAATTAAATGATTACCTTTAGACGATGAGTTGGAATTTAAATCTACCTTGACATTTAAAAATTGCCACATATGATTGCCAAACCTTCAAAGTGATCCGGGTGACAGCGTCGGATAATACGAATGACTTCTTTTCCCCCCAGATCAGCAAAAACTGGTTTCATGACATGCCGTTTTACAAAACATGCAAAAAGAAGCGGGGAAAGAAGCTGGAGCAAGGAAGAATTAATCATTTTTCTTAACAATAACACCAGATTGCAAAACTAAAACATGTGCAGTTTAAAGTTAGTCGCTGTCTATTTCGTTCGACTGGTTTTTTTTCCAACAATTTTATTTTAGATAGGTAAAATTAAAATAATGCTGTGATATTTGTTTAGGTATGAAACCGCTTGATCAGTAATCGTTTGTTTGTTTTTTTATTAAAAAAAATAAAAAGTAAGTATATTCCCAATTTGAAGTGTTTCTAGTTTTGTACACTGCCGTTGGTATCTTTCTATTCAAAATAAAGGCGATGATTTACATTTCTAAATGTAAAATCTGGAAGTTGTCTCTGCTGACATTGTGTTCATTTTGCTTAGTTGGGTCACTCATTTTTGTAATTGTTCCTATAAAAATATGTTATCTAAAGTATTTTAAGTCTTAATTTAGTGACCGAGGGTTCCTCATGCCCCTTTTTTTCCGCGGAACGATTTGCGGATGGGATTTTTCGTTATATTTTTGGTTAATTTTCTGACTTTTAAATGCGCTTCTTTTTCATATACCCCCAAAAAATTAAATCGCCCTTATCATTATTAGTTAATGGGGAAAGAGTTCAATGTACCCCCTTAGATAAATTGTACAGGAAACAATGCTTTTTTAATTGATGCCTTACACAACAAATACCCTAACCCTAAGGCCAAAATAAAAACAAATTTGTTCAGTAAGAAATTTGGAGTAGGGGTTACATATGGATCTCTTGGCCAGTTAATGGACCCCTCCGGGCAACTGCGCAAGGCCGGGTAGAAGAATATATTTAAAAATCCAGAATTATAGCCAATTTTTTTGCTAATATATGTGAAACAGATAAGTTAAACAATACAACATTAAAAATAAATAAATCCTATCTGCAGAAACAAACAAGTTCACCACGACCTTACAAACCGTTAATGAAAGTCTATGGCAAAATGACGTGTATTTGTCAGAACCAAAAAAAATACAGGATTGCCTATAAAATAGCAATTTGTGTGTTTGATATATGTAATATAGGTCTTCTATATAAAAATATATCAACCTAAATTGTATGATGTAAGCGCAAAGCTCATGACGTTTTCCATCTATTTTGCCCAAGTTGCGTCGTTTGAAAACATTATGATTTGCCTCAATTACGACCCAATATAAAAGTCATGTGTTATCGATTGGTATTGTTTGTTGTCTTATAACCGTCACATGTGGTGTATAAATTGATTGAGTTCCTTATGGAAATGTTTCGGGGGGTAGGGAACCACATCGGCCATTAACGGTAGTGAAAACCCAATGATCTTGGTCACTTACGTGTTCAACAAATCCACAGACAATTTCAATAAAAGACTAATAAAATCATAAATTTATTTTTAATAAAATAATAACATTATCCAAAATAGAAGGCAGTTATAAAAATACGAGAGCACCTATATTATCGGGCTTTGCAAACACCTGCTTTGTTGATCAATGCAGGTCCACCCTTAACCAACTGTTAATAATAAACCTTCTACACTAATTCCCTTTCGTGACAAAATTCAGGGAGATTAAAAATCATGTGTGAAAATAGAGTTTTAAAGACACAGTGAGTGAATTTACTATGTACTTTAAAGTGAAAATTAAAAATGTGTGGTACATGTATTGACGGAGATTTTGGGAGGTCGGGAGAGCGAAAACTATATCAATATCCTCTGAACATTTCGATGATTTTGATTTATCCGGTATGCAAGAAGAACAATGGCTACCTATACCTGAGACAAACGTTTTAATTGTTCACGTATGCAGCATAAAACGAAACAAATAAACCATCAAATGCAAGATTTGCGGGAACAAAGACTATGGTACCTGAGTAATATAGTGTGGTCTGTTAAAGTCCCAGATTGTTAGAGTGCAGGTGATGACTTTTTTGTTTTGTAATAGCAGAACAAAAATATCTCATTTTGAAAGGTTGATGCTGTCGGTGCAACGTTCTCAATTTGATCTAAAGTCTAAGATAGACAAACCAACCTTATTTGAACCAAAAAATATACCCGACTTTGTACTGAAATGGATGTTCATATAAAAATAGCAAGAGGACATACAACTTTGTTACTTGTGACCTCCTAAAAATCCAAGTAAGTCAAGATAAATATATTGCAAATATTTCCATTTTGGGGAAAAAATGGGTGGTATTTTTGTGGTTATACAAGCAATATTTTTACATGAAAACCTTTTTACATTAAATACTGTGAACATTTGAGAGTGCTTTCAATTCAGGCCAATGTAGTTTCCGTGCCATCCACAATGTACACCATTTCCACTCATTTTCACTGGCTAGTAGACTAAAAAATATAGAAACGGGAGTGGGAATTCGGGCGTTGCCATGGCAACTACGTACCTATGCGATGTGAATGTGAAGGACTTCAATTTAAAATAATCACAATATGTGTACAAACCATGATTCGATTACCCTCCCCTGCAATCTGTCCTCTAATTTTTTTTTTTTCTTGCCACTTCCGAGCCTGGGAAGTTTTATCTGTCTTCTCTTCAGAACTATTCATCTGCTGCTGGTGTGGATGGTATCTTTGGGTGCATGCTTAAGGTTTACCGGCCTTTCTATCTCTCCTATTAGCCTCCTATTATCTACATTTTCAATCTTTCACTCTCCTCTGGCCAGTTCCGTATGCATGGGAAGATATCCCGCCATCATCCTGGTTTAAAATCGGGAGAAAAGAATTCCATAAATAACTACCGTCCTATCTCTCTACAACCAATCATCTCCAAAATCCTGAAAAATCATTCACAAACACATTCTATCTCACTTCAAGAAAATAATTGATTACGAAAGACAATTGGGTTTTATCCCTAACTCCTCAACCACAGGAGATGCTCTCCTCACAGCCATCGCGGACTGGCCACAATGCCCTCAACACGCCAATGATGGGCAGCAGTTGCCCTTTTTGATCTGGGCAAAAGCCTTTGATAAAGTTTCCCACAGGCTTCTTCTTCAAAAAATTTTTGCTGTCGGCATATCTGGTCCACTTTGTCTTGGCTGTGCATCGTTCTTACTAACACAGGTTCCAGCGCGTGGCCGTCCTTGGCTATACTTTCCCCCTTGTTCAGTTCTTCCGGGGATCCCCAGGCTCTGTCCTGGGGCCTCTCCTTTTTTTGATCTTTATACTACATCTGTCATATCCCTTTTTCTTCAGGTTGCAAATTAGTGTTTTACGCAGACGGACACCACTTGTACAAAAACCAATTAACAACACCCAAGATACTATCGACTTTAAAGATGACATTAACAAAGTCGTAAGTGGTTTACATCCAACTCATTCAAGCCAATGCTAAGAAAAACAAAGCCATGTCATATCTACTAGCGCACAATCCATACCCAAACCTACAATGTTATCTTCAACAACAGCCCATTGACAAAGTTAGTGACATTACTTTCCTTGGGATCCAACATTACTAGCAAGTGGAATGAGATGCCATCTGGCAAAAGGCTTCGGAAGATCTGGCCTGATCCTGATCCATAGAAATTTCCATCTTGCCTCCTACAAAAATCTTCGTCGCACCCTGTACATTTCCAATCGGTTTGGAATCTGTTCAGAGAGTTGCCATGTTGGACCATTTTGCAGTCTTGGAATCTTGACATGATGACCTCATTTTCCAAACTTCCCTGCCGTCTCTTGAGGCTCGGCGTGACTTTTTTGTCGTCTGTCATGTCTTCAAAATTCTTGCGGGTCTTTCGGCTGCTCCCAATGGTTTTACATCCTCACTCTCGTGCCAACTCCAGATGTAATCATATCGTTGCCCTCTATTACACTTTCAGTCGCCGCACTCTTTGTCAGAGAAGTTTCTTCCACCATGGGCCCAAGTTGTGGAATGTTCTATATAATAAATAATGTGGATTTATATTGCGCACCAATCCACCAAAAATGGCGATCAAGGCGCAGAACAATAGCAGTTTACATAACATGAACACCACAATACAAAAAAAAAAAATAAACACAATAAATGAAAAGCAGGAGGTAAATAAGCACAGAGAAATGAGGGAAAAAACAAACGTAAGCAAATGCTTCTTTCATAAGATGAGTTTTCAAAACAGCCTTAAAGTGAGTTAGAGATGGGCTAGTTCTAACATCTAAGGGCAGAGCAGTCCAGAGACGTGGAGCAGCAATAGAAAAAGCCCCTAGCCCCCCAGAATGTTTAAACGAGGTTCACAAGCAAAGACATTTTTTTGGACGGAGCGTCCGAGTAGGATTGTATGGTTTGAGAAGACCAACTAATATAATTCTGGCCAAGAGCATTCAGTGACTTAAAAGCAATACGCCTCAGTTTGTACATAATTCTATAATCACCGGCAACCAGTAATCCTCAAAATGTCAGGAGTGATATTATCGTCTTCTGTAAATAAAGTACCACGCGTGCCCGCGGCATTTTGAAACGCTGGAGACGAGCAATCTGATTTTGGTGGAAGCCAAACAAAAGGTGAGTTGCCCATATCAACCGGATGTTAAAACGTGCACAATCGTCAGTGCACAAGTACCAGATATCTTCTTATTCTATCTACCAATTTTCTGATGTGAAAAGAAGCCGAACTTAACAATGCTAGAAATATTATATTTCGAGATAGAGGATGCTCCAAATTAACACTAATTACGAAACTTTAATTTCAGGACAGTCCTGATGGTCAGAATCGCCCAATCGTAATATGAGAACATTTACTTTTGACAGTTGTTATCTGGATCCAATCAGAATAAATTCTGTTTTCCTCATCCATCTTGCCTGAACATGTGTGCTTGGCCCCTTACCGGTTCTTTCAAGGCATCTGTTAGGACCCCCAGGTCTAAGTTGTTTATTCCTTTTTTTTTGTTTTTCTTTTTACATATTTTTTTTTCTTCATTTTGTTCCCTTTATTTAATTTTTGGTGTTTATAAGGCGTCCCTTTAATTTAATGCTTTAGTCAGCACTATGGCTCTTGCCTGTTGCTTTTTGCCAAATGTTATAAATAAATATGTTTGTAAAAAAAAATCTCGAGCAAAATAATATCAATTGGCAAAAGTGGCTGAAAATGGCAATAACACTGTAACAATTAAGTGTTTAGGTTTTTTAAACACTTATTAACCCTAGACGCGTTACAAACGAAACAAAAAAAAATCCAACTTTTTGTCAAAAGGGTGGGTATTTTCGTAGACCACTGGCCCTATCTTTCGCTAAAAATCATTGAAATTCGCATCTTTTTTCGTCCATTTTTTAAATCAGAGTCAATGGACAACTTTTTTAACATACACCCTTAACGCCTTTTAAAAAAACACTATACATTTGCCAGCCCTTTAGGAAGAATAAACACCAATGTGGTTGTAGAAGTTAAACACCATACACGCAAAGTCATTTAGAAGCTTAACACTATAGTGGTTTCAAAAAAACACAAAAACGTGTTTTAGTTTAGTATCTAAACACTTAGGATAATATTGTTTTAAATCACCAATGACCCTTCATGCCCCCAAAACACGGTCGCAGGTCATACTCTGACTCTTAATCGATCACCTCCTTTTGTGCACAAAATTTTCAGGGCTACCATCTGGATCATTATTCAGTAATTGGTGCACTTGATTTTTGCTCGTCCAGAACCACCAGAAAGTCTGTGTATATCGAGACTTCAATGACATTGGACATTTTAAATGTGATATGTCAATCTGCACTTGCAATATTGAAGATGTGCGTGAGCGAAGGCTTAAGTGCTCTTTTACTGTCAAAGTTACATCTATAATAATTAACATTTTTGTATGATTTAAATGATCGGTTGCAAGAATTTAGAATGTCTCAACAAATCACAATATTTACTAGAGATCTTTCAGAAAACTAAGTACATATAAATTCTTCCATAACAAGTATGCATCAGTAGAGTTGATGTCATTAAGGTCATCATAAGGATGATGTATTTGGTGTGATCCAATGGACCATGTTAGGTTATTTTATGCGGGATGCTGCTGCTGCTGTAATAGCTATTTTTAATATTGGAGGAATCGTGAAATAATATAAGCGGTTGATTTTGGCTATAGAACAAGGGCAAGTGAATAAATTGTGCCAGTGTTGTATGTTTTGCTTCCCGAGATGGAGTTTGGTGTAGTAATATTCCAGGATAATACTTCTTGGATATTATAGATCCTACATGAGCTTAAAAGCTATTTTGTCTGTTGTCTATTGAAGCCTAATGAAGCTTCAGTATTTTGAAAAACAAAACGATTCCAGTCCTAAAAGGGACTTTGCGACAGACGACTTGTTTAGAAATATTTGT